>JAQIXA010000713.1:0-35768 GCA_034699045.1 Nanhermannia cf. coronata Gr-Ori-00579
CCTAGCCTGTACTAAAATATATTGATTTGATCAATTTTTAAATGGTTTAAGCGAGCTAATAAGATTGAAAAAAACTGAGATTAAGTTAAGCTCAGAATTCGATAGAGAAATATCTTGTATGAAATCTTGATGGAGAAAGTGGTGTCCCATAAAGATATTTCTTTCCATATATATAGTAATACTATATAGTATAGATTCTGATAGATATTTTAAGAAAAAAAATAAAGTCCAGATCAGAAATTGGGCAAGAGACATAGATAGAAATCTGATATCTTATTTTATACTTTATATTGCATTTCATTCGCAATTTTTGTAGCTCTTGAATGGCTCTCTACGAGTACTACAGTAAGGACTGAATTGCCTATAACTTCTCATTTTGTGGGATCGCATTGTAACTCAACTTTCCTCTGAAGAGTTTTCAAAAAAAAGAAGAAAAAGTGGAAAAGAAAACTCGACGACTTTGCCAATACCCCTAAGCTAAAACAAGTAAGCATTCCTTAAAATTATAAAATTTTCAAAAAGTCAAAAAATGGCAAAAAAACGGTCAAAAATATAACATAAATTAGCCAAAATTTTCGAAATTAACAGATCACTTACTCGGAAATACCCGATAATCTTAGACCCAGACCTCTATGCCTAGAATTGTTTCAAAATCAGACAAATTCAAACGAGAATCATATGATTATTGTATTTAGATAGAAATTTTTTTAGAATTATGATTTTTGAGCCAAGTATTTGGTTGCTTGTGAGCCATAATAAAATATAAAAGTTATATTAACAATTTGGATCCGTTAGATAGTTTACTAAATGCCTTTTAGTTTTTAGGATCTTTTTCGCCCAACTAATAAAATGGCTCATCTCGAACACAAGCTTTCATTTTATTATTTGTTTTTGTGGAGGGGGGGTATTCTGTAAAAGGATGCTTTTCATGGACCAAGATCATTATGAGTTTTTTAGCCCGATGATATCAAAACTATAACCAATATAGTAGGGTACAGAGTAGTGGAAAAATTTCAGTGAAATATTAAAACCATAAAGACCACAAAATAAATAGACCAGATAAAATTGAATTTTCAATTACAGAGAAATTGCAATCCAATATCCTCCTTTAACTACTCACTTACTTAAAATACTTATATTTTAGTGTTTGTATTTATACATTTTTTGGCTTGTTTCTTTAGGCAAAGCAAAATCTAAACAAAATCAAAGCAAATATTCAAAAATAAACAATTTATTTGAGCTTATATGCCCATATGTTTGAATAAGCTCAATTAGAAACGAAATTCAAGATTTTTAAAGATTTTTTGCCTTTTCTAAACAGGGGATTTGCGTTATGAAAATTCGATTTCAAATTTCAAAAAAAGCAAAATTTAGTAAAAAATTCGAGAGGTTTGACCAAGAGTTTCGAAACTATCAGGAAAAATTTCTAAAATTTGCAAAATATAGGTACATAAATTTGAATACTAGTAGTATTGTATACGAATATCTATACTTTATTGAAAATTTTGAAAGTTTCTTACAATATTTTTAAAAATTGAAAATTGAAATTTTAAATGGCTTTAGAATTTTTGAACTTTTTCTAATTCTCTTCTGAGTCTGTAGGGTACTTGTACTATTATTATGAAGGTATATTTTGATTTTATTTTACTTTGAAATATAGACTACTGTGTACAATACTACTAAAAGCTGACTAGTTAATATCATGATTATATGACAAGGAATGAGCGAGCAAAAAGATTTAAAATTGTCTGTGTGCCAAATTTCTCACTCACTTACCAGCACATAATAACAATTATTCTAATCCTTTTCATTATTATTTGGATTTGAGTTTTGCTTTTCCTTTTGAGTTGGCAACTTTACTTTTACTTTTACTCTTACTACTTTTCTTATCTCACTTTACAATACAAGCCAACATTTGATAATAGTCAATTTAACTTCTTCAAAGTAGTGCAAAGTTAAACTTGAGATTAAAGAAAATTTTGTACAAAAGGACTAGTTCATATATTATAGTAAGTATTAAGTAAGTAAAGTATAGGACTCTGGTTAATTTCCCTTTGATTATTTGCTTACGAGTGTGTATCTATCTCTGGTGAAACAAACGGAGCGATAAACTAATGAAGACATTGCCACAAAACCCAAAAGATATTGCTCAAAATAAACCAGAAATCCTACCCTAGACCAAGGATAAGTAATATTTAAGTAAGTATTTCTACTACTATAGTACTAGTGACTAGTACTAGTATGGAGCTATGCGAAATTCTATCCTTTGTACAATACTTGTGCTTGATTAAGCAAATGACTTGCAGAGATTTAAAACCTACAAAATCCAAAGGGAACCTGTCACAAACCCAAGGGGAAATTATCACAAAATAAGAAAATATCAAGATTTCAAAGATTTTTATCTATTACTAAAAGTCCTACTGATATTCAGATTAAGGTCTAAATTCAAGTTCAAAATTCAAACTTCAGGCCAATAGAATAAGTATTAAGATACTACTTACTTATTCTATAGGTATCTTATATTATTTCAAAGCAAATTTAGAGGATTTTCGAGGCATTTTCGGTTGACCTAGAGGTCTGAATCAGTTATTTGGATATTTGAAAGACTCGAGAGCTAAATTTTGATACAAATTAAATCAAATTTTTCCAAGTCAATGTCAAACATGTTCTCTTTTTCTGACTTTTTCTTTGAAATTATTGACTTTTGATAATACCAAGACCAAGATATTCAAATTTGAAATTCATGAATTCTACCGATAGTATAGCCCTTCTACAAGTTCTATAATAGTAGTAGATACGAGTACTAGTAATCTTTTATTCTAGTGAGGAATTCTGAAATAAAAATTGAACTCTGAGTTTTTGAATTTTTCAGGCAGAAAGTGAAGGAGAGAGAAAGTTAAAGGAAAAGAAAAAGTTGGTTTTTGTGCAAATGTTGTAAAAATATGGGACAAGATTTATGCATAGCCGTATTGAATATGGAAATATAAAATAGAATTCAAATACATATTTTTATATTATTTTATATTTTATATTATGATGATGTATCGCAGTATCAAGAGACTTACTTGTGGTATCTATACAAATGTAAAAGATAAGGTTTAAGGTTTGGAGAAATTCTTGCAAAAAATTTCTTCAGTAGGTATAGTACTAGTATATTTCTGTATTTTTGATACTAGTAAGTAGAATATTTGAAAAATCGAGCTTCTGAATTCCTAAATGGCCTAAGGGGCCTTTATCATATGAAATACAGTATGTACTAATATAATCATAACGTAAAGTCATCTAAATAGCTTTTTCAAGTAAATAATTGTGTTTTAAATATGTACCCTACTAAAAAAACTTACTATAATTATTATTAATAGCACTTTATAGATTAGTACATTCCTACTCTACTGGTATTGACTATTTAATTGAATTGGAATTTTCAAAAAAAAAATCGAATTTTGAATTCACATTTTAAAAATTGAGGAAAAAGGATATCTTCGGGTTATAATGGGCTTTTTGGCCTTTATATGGGGCTTAATATGGAAAGGCCTGAAACCCGAATATATCCTTTGGCAAATAATTTTAAGAATAGTTGAATCATACCTATTCAAGTGTATGTGATTGTCAGAAAATCTCAATAATATAATGTAGTATAAATTAACAAAAATAGATAGAGTACCTAAGTAGTTATACATAATTGTGTAATTTCTTTGATGCGGGCTAATAATAGAAATTTGAATAATAATAATATGGTTTTATAGTTAGTAATAGTGTACTAGTTGGTATACATATAGTCTATATAGTACGAGTATGTAAATGGTTGGACTTTTGATGTCCTTTTCCTCAAAAACCGAAAAGCAAACGAACTCTCCCCATATATAAGTACTTACTTTGGTAATACCGACTTTGAAAATTTTAAATTTACTTATGTCCGTTTTCAACTAGATATGTACTACTTGTAGTACTGACTCTAGTATAGTACATAGTAGTTTATGAATTCCCTCTAGACAAAATACCCATACACAAAACTACAAAACTACAAAACTATACATCATAAAATCTACATGACACAAGCTTAGCATTAAATATACATACTTACTCTTGCTTCCTACTTTGTACAAGTAAAGGAATATTTTGGTAAAAAAAATAGTAATTTTCTAATTTCTACTTTTATTGATCTCTAGGTCAATATTTAGTATTGGCTTTAGATTTCGAAATTTGCATTAAAATTGTTTGTATTTTCTAAACCTAAGTTATACTTTACAAAAGTCTCAATAACCTGATTTTAAAATTTAGTATGAGAACATGCCATGTTCAAAATCGTAATTTATATCAAATCAAGCTAATCTTCAATTTTAGGAAATTGATCAATTATGGTTTTTAAGATATCTTCAAGTAAATTGTAAAATATCTCGTGTATTTTTGAGATAAGTATTGGTTTACTCGTGAGTTTAAATAATAAATAGAAAACAGATAGAATAAAATTATTATCCGCACGTACTCCCCGAGAACACAAAATTCAGAATATCTGTATGTATACTAGTAGTAGTAGTACGAGTACTAGAAGTACAAGGAAGGGTGCCGACAGATAGACAAATTTAATTTTATTTTGCGATTCTACACAAAGCTCTGGCTGGGTTGCAAATTAAAAACCCTTGTTTAGTTCTTCTACTTACTTTGTACTCTAGTATTACTTGTAGTACTACTTTGTAGTACAAAAAGTAGGTATGATATAAAATATGAGAAATATTTACAATTTATATAGTTTACAAGTTAAGTATTATGTAATTGTGTGTGTGTAAGTAGGAAGTCTACAGAGTCTCATTTGGAGCTAATAAAAATGCAAATATGCGAAATTATAAACATGTATTATTTATGGCTTTCACTTTTAGTTTGTCCATTAAAACTAGTCCTACTACTAGTCCTAGAATTCTAAAACTCTTACAAGATTTTTCTTAAAAACTTGACAAATGCTCATTTTTAAAGTTCTAATGTATACAACACCTTTATAAGAATTTCAAAAATATTGCAAATATATTGCAAATATTGCCTAGAAAGTTTTTTTTGAATAATTTAAGGTGTAATTTTCAGAAATTTGAATAGATACCTTCTCGTACTATATCTATTCACATCGATCGGACTGTTCTGATTACACAGTAAAATGGCATTTTTTTGCTTACAATTGTAATTCAAATACAGATCAGATATGTCAAATATTGATATATTTGTAACTTTTTTTTGGTTACACAAAGAAACCCAAAAGTTGGCCAACTTGAAAAACCAGTCGATATTTTTATCTTTTTTATTTTTTTGCAAAAATGTGACACATAAAGCTCTACATCAAGATAGTAAATATACAGTCAAAATGACAAAAAATGCGAAGGGAAATTTTTTTATATTCATTTCTCAAGAGATTTATGGTAAGCAGAGCACACAGGAATCAAACTAGTTTTTTCAAATTTTTTGACTATTTTGTCTAACCATAATGTGCCAAAAAATCAATTAAAAACCAAGAAAAATCTATCTAAAATCTATAGAATAGGGTAGTACAATAGATGTCAAAAATTATTTAAAAAATTTGTTATATTTCTCTCATATTAGTGGGGCACTCGTGCAAAAAATACCTGGATAGATCATTATTTGACAATCTTATGTTCGGAAATTTACATTTTTAGTAAAATTTGCTCTAAATTTGAATGCAGATGGTTCATATGGTAAGTTTTTTACTTAAAATTTTAGAATCAAATAACTCAGCTTAAATTATGTAAATTATCTGAATTAGAATATGACCATTTGACCAATGTCCAAATTTCCTTAATATATACAAATCTAACGAACCGATTTTTTCTATTTTTCGAATTCGGAAGTATCCAAGAAAAATGTAGTAAATTCAGGAAATTGGGGCACAAACTATCAATGTATGTATATCTAGTAGTAGTCAATGTGATTTTTTTTTTAGATATTTAAAACCTAAGGGATTGGTTCATTGCTATTGCAGCTTTGAAAAGTGCGTAGGGCTCTCAGGAAATAAAATAATAAAATTTGAATATTCTTTAAATCCGAATGGCAAAGGGCCAACGAACGAGAGACTTTTTTGGAAAAACTAAAATTGGAATTTTATTAATTTCTTAATACCCGGGCTATTCGTCATTTTTAAAACTGAAACCGGGGTTTCGCTCGAGAATTTCAAATTTACGCATTCTCAACTATCTAAAATTACTGATAGGCAAAAGCATAATTTGTTCAAAAAAATTAACTAAAATTTTTATACTCAACAATCGAATCATACAGAGGTTTGATCCAAAATTTTACAAAATTTTGTTTTTAAAATATTACAGAATACATATGTATGTATGAAGCTATTTACTTCAGCTGATTTCGATATGTAATCTATAATTATTTTGGATTTTTTAATGTGATAAGAGAACCTTTACTTGTAGAATCAAATAACCAATAGACAAATGTATGTAAAGGACTCGAAATTTCGAATGAAAGTAAAAAAAGTAAAAAGTATAATTTCCAGATTCATTTCATTTTCGAACTCTGAACTCGAAAGAAGTGCCTACTACTCGTAGATACTTATAGTAGAAATTTCAAACTCACGAAATTGACTTGAAATTCTACAGTATTTTACTATCCTTATAAAGTAACCTGCTATCTCTCATTCTCAGCTTTTATGTAAGTATATACATACCTATAGTGTACTGATAATAGTAATAGTAATAGCTGTACCCTATCTAGATTGAATAGGTATTGGTAGGGTACTATTACTAATTTTCTTAGATCAAGATCATCTATCATGAATACGAGAAACCGACTCGAATTTCGAATAAAGTAAGAAGTTCGATTGTAGAAAACGTGAGATTTATTTCTTTCGATTCCACGAGTTCTCAATTTCACTTTTTAAGCCCCTCTATCCTTATATTATGTATCTGCAGTATAAGTATAATACTAGTTATTTCAGCTTTAAATAGAACTTTTTATCAAAATTTAGAGCTATTCTAAAATTCTACAATAATAATGTACCTACCTACCTTAGAAATTAGAAGGTAGTCAAAGATTTGAACTTATCTTTAGTCCGAAATTTCAAGTAAATTAAAGTTTTTTATATTTGGGTGTTTATACTTAATTAATTATAATTATCTAAATTGAAATTTTTCAATAATTATTTAAATAGCTATTATACTAGGAGGTACCTATACCTACAAAATATCGAGCATAATTTGAGTACCTAATTGGTGCAAACTATTTTTTGGTTTTAGAAATTGTATCTACTCGTAGAATAGAAATACCTATTCTAGCCCTTGGGGAAATAATGCTTAGAGAGACAAATTTTTTTGAAAGCCTGATTGATTTACTATTTTGCAATTTCGGCCAAAGTTCAATTTCTAATTAAAAGGAATGTCTCTCTACTAGTACTTGTACAAAGTCTCCAGAAGCCAGAATTTGAACACAAATCTGATTTATCTCAAATTCGAATTCGAACCAGAGATTCTGCTGTAACTTTTTAATAAAATCCAAAAAAAGCTTTCGAGCGACACAAGTCACAAGTTAGGAGAAAAAAAAATTCGAATAAGGAAATACTTTTTTTTCTATCATTTTAGGTAGGAAAATATGGAAAGAAAAGTTTTTAAAACTTAAAATATGAGACCCACATGGAATTTAAATTTTTCCAGAACCACTTACTTTTCAATTCCCAACTGACATTTCATTTCATTTTTTTTTCTTCTGCTGGGCAAAAAGTTACAATTTATGAGCTGAAACATCAAAGACTGCTGGAAAGACAACAAGTTTTTCCTCAAAAAAAACTATTTTTAGGATTAGTTAGGTGTACCAAATGCAGATTACTACGAGTACTACTACTCGTAGTAGTATAAACTAACTTTCTTTTCAAAGTTTTGTCATTTTTAGAATTACTACAAGAAGACCATGTTCAAAACTAAATGTCTAGTAAAATTTTCAAACATAAGAATTAGTAAACAAAAATAATGAGATTCAGAATTATTTTATTGTACCATTTTATAATATAATAGAAGGCAACAGATGTACTTAACTTGCCTATAGTATCCCATAGTATGAAAAATTACATTTATTACAAAAAGTATCCTAACATTTAATTCAATCTCAAAATCCAAATACGAAAAAAGTCCTCCAAATTGTCGAAATCATTAAATACAGTTATTTCTCATACTCTTTTATGCCTAAAAATTTCAATTTTTCCTTAATAAGTATACTCGATAATCGTCAAAATGCAGTTTTTCGATTTGATATTTTGATTTTGACAATAAAGTCCAATTTCAGGGTGATATTCACATTTGAGTTTGTAATTAAAAGAAAAAAGGACCAGTTTAAATGGTTGGTTTAGATATTTTCCAAGTCATATGAACCGATTCGAATTATGAAATTTCGAAATGTGAAATATAAAATGAGCTTATTATTATCTTTTTTGTATATCTTTTCGAGAATTATTTTTGTTTTTCTAGATCTAATCCCTATACTTTATACTACAGTTACAATAGTATGTATCCAAAGTCATTGGACACAGATGCTCCATCATTAGCAACAACAAAAGTCTGAAGTCAGTAGATAAACTAATAAGTTATACTTTGTATATATGTACTTTAATACATAATAAGGGCCCTTAATATATAGTAAGTAATAGTAATAGGTAATATTCGATAATGTCCTTTGGGTATTGTCGAGTGCCACAAAAAAAGGGACCCTTCGAAAAAATCCGCTTTTTTCCTTTCGCTTGATTTCCCTTTGAAATCTATGGGGAGAAGCCCTTACATTTTTCATAAATAATCATAAATAGCACAATGTAAGGTATCTACTACTACTTATAGTATTGTGTAAATAGTGTAGAATCATTGATAAAGCTAATCAAACTTTACTACACTGTTTGTCCCAGTCAATGAGTTTTTCATAGTGAGGGGATTTCTGAAAGATTTATACAGGAAAGTAATCCTTAAGGGTACATAAATACGATTTGAGCAATTGAGAAAATTAAATGCAACAACTACAGATACTTTGTACATGCTTACCAAATACAGACAAATTTTTAAAATTTTGATTTTTTATGGTATTAGAGGGGGTATCTTATCAATATTTGTGAATTTTTTATTTAGGTACATGGATCAATTTCACCTATGTACCAATAAATATTGGACAAAATTTTCAAACTATTAAGCCTATTTGACTTGAACTTTGAACTTGTAAAATTAACAATCTTTCCTTTCTGCTCTGGTCGAATCTTTGAGTTCAAATTCAAATATATGCGCTTTATATTTTGATTTTGACAAAAGTAGCTCATTATTGATTACTATATAGTAAGTAATTATAATTAGAATTTCCACAATTTGACATAAATAATGAATTTTATGGTTTGAGGCTTGGAGGATTAGAACTCTTGTGACTTTGAGTAATAAACTCAAACTCAAATGTACAATTGACCAGGCAGATAAATAGAGCCGAAACAAGATTAATTTCATACTCTCTCTGTGTACTATTTACTACTATAACCTACATAGAATATTTCTGTTTGTAAACAAAGTGTCTGTCTATTCTGTGATTGTATGGTATATTAAAGAAAGATAGTAGAGCTAATTTAAGATAGCATTTATCCTTATTTATCCAGTAAAATTTCTCTATAAAGACCCTCAATTTAAAATAAAATAATTTTAGTTTCTTCTAAATGTCAAATTATGTAAAATTCCTTCAAATTCTGCAAAAGTGACAAATTAGGTGTTAAAAATTGCTTCAATTTCAAACTTTAAGGTATTTCAGAAATACAGATATTTTTACAAACTTTTACAATCAATTGAACTTACTGGTAAAAATACTGGTCTTTATAGGGATATTTTGCTGTAAATGTGGCTGTATATGTTGGTAGTAGCGAATTGTCGTGGGACAAGTGAGATTTCCACACAAGTGAGTTAATCGGGTGTGACATTTCTGCGATAATGATGATGTGAGTCAGCCAGGCCGGAAAAGCTCCAAGCTCAAATGGACCAACCAGCCATTTTACTGACAGACCCCGAGGGAAAATAGACTCACTATTTACTTCTTCTATGATATTTACTTGATATGAGACAGTTAAAGAGAAAATATCTGCAAGATTATCTACAAAATGAAAGAGTTATACAAAAATATCACCGAAAAATACAACAATAAATATTATTAGAAAAAAAGGTAATCTAGTAATCATACAAAATTCAATTTATTTGTGAATTATTTGTCGAATGTAAATTAAAATGCTCAAATTTAGACAAAAATTTAGAAATTAGATTGGTTATTAGCAATGTGTTATTTTTTATTTTTGTATACAGAGAGTACAGGTCACAGGTACAGGTTATAAAATTAAAAATCCAAATTTTGATTACCTAAACGAGTTTAATGGTTCAAGTTAAGTTAAAACTGACTATTTTTTGTGTATCAGATCTTCTTTTTAGCTTTTCTCGGATCGTATCCTGCCAGCCTGTCCAATTTTTTGTCTATTCGAATTCGAATTAAACCTGACGAGCTATAGCGAGTGTACTAGTATCTGTAGAATGCTGACTTTGAAGACTGTCTCATTTACACTATGTTGTGGTTTAACCCAAAATGATGATCTGAAACCTCATTTGAGCTTTCATGAGATTTACTAGAAATTTACTAGAAATTCTCATATACCTATACTTACTAACAGGATATACTATAGTAGTATTAGTAAATACATACGAGTAAGCATGCTTTTAAACCTTTGCTTTTTCATCAAACCTGAAATTGTAAGTGCAAGTGTATTTCTCATTTCATTAATTATTTAAAAAACAGACAGAGATCATTCAACGATATACTATCTAGTACCTACAGACTTATAGTAGCTACCTAAGCTATGTAAAAATACACAGCACATGGGAAGGATGTGGCTTAAATAAAAAAGAAATATAATGTGCATTAAAATAATGAACTTCCATCAAATTAAATAATTTCATAATTTCAGTCTCTATTAGTGAAAGCTTTAGATTGAACTTGAGTTTTAAAAGATTTCATCCTTGCAAATTTTTGGAAAATGTAAAAAAAAAAATGTAAGAAAATTTTCATTTTTAGTTGTCTAATTATTATCAATTATCACTATCTGTATAAACTATACTACTACTTGATGCCTTGAATCGAAATTTTCAATTTTTTTATTCTATATTATCTATCTACCTATATTGTTACAATGTATTGCAAAGTACAGACGTATGTTTGCAAGTGGACAAACTTTAAGAAAAAATTTCGACAAATTTTGCCCTATAAAAATTGAATTGGTCATATCCTTGTAGGTATAAGTATTTAATTTATCCTAAAAGTTTTTTTAAAAAAAATTTCTTCAAAAATTTTTCCAGATCAAGCTAATTGTTAATTGAAGGCAAAAAAAACCTGAAATCCAATTAAGTTTCTTTTTTATTTGGCAAAAACTATAACTATTACAGGTTACAATTTGCTCAAAACGTGCTCAATATTTTTATTTTATGCTCAATAGATCTGTGGGTAAGAAATCAAATAATTTCTTGAAGCTTTACTACTATAGTACTAATAATAATACTTTGTAATATCTACTCTGGTACTTTTATCTTGAAAAAAAAAACTCAAGTTCTGGAGGCAATATTTCCTAATTTAATCCCAACAAATTATCCTGTTTCTGAAGCCAAGAAAGTAAGAAAGTACCTAGGTATCTAGAGAAGAAAAAAAAGTTAATTTCTCCTGAATTCGATGGGTACTTAGGAACTTATAGTTAATACAACTAAACTATAATAATAATAATAATAATTTGGGGTACTTTTAATAACTTGGTAGGTAGTAGTAAGTATAAGGTATAATAAAATAAAGTCAGCTGAAAGGAAAGAATTTAATCCTGCAAAAACATCTACTAGAATCTAGCTGTATGATCTACAGCTAGATAGATTCGAAAATCGAGTTTTCGAAAAAGTTGATGAAACTTTCCATAGGTACTTGTCCATAGGACAATAGTATCAGTAGTAGTAGTATTTTTTTTCTAAAACTTTTTATTTTATCGGAGTTGTTCGTGGTTTTTTGGTATGTCATGCATTTTATACCATAGTTTTTTATACACAAGTTTTAATCTCGATTTCGGTGCTGACCACGTTCACTTTTTAAATGGTCTGATCTTGGCATAGGTATAGGTATAGGTTATAGATATTGAATCATAGATTACAAAAAGCACTATTTTAATCTAATTATATCGAGATTTATATCGAGTAAATTTTCAAAGTACCTTACCTACAAGGATCAAATCACTAAAATGGATGTTAAAATATGACAGATGAACGTGTATGCTCGAAATCTAAATAAATTTTTTGATAAAATTGCAGCCTATAAAAATTGAATCGGTCATATCCTTTTGTAGGTATTTAATTTATCATAAAAGTTAAGACATTTCCATATTCCATATTCAGAAAGCATAAAAATCTAAATTTATAAACTTCTAAAGGTAATCAAAATCCTATTAAAATGCTTAATTTGTATATAATCTGAATTACTGTGTCTGAATTACTAAAGCCTTCACTTAATTTAGATGTAAATATCTCAAAAATTTCGATTTAGGTAGGGTACTTTGATTTTTTGTGTATTTAGTATCAAAATGACCAAAAGTTTGAGGATTTTACAATTGTATTGTAGGTTTGATAATTTGCTAAATTGATTCTAAATTAGGTACAAAATTCCTTATAGGTACATAATCTCGGTATATTAGTACTAATATTAGGGGCTATAAATGTCTTTAAAAAACATAGTAGTGGAGGTCTAATGCATGCTTGTTTACAATTTAAATGTAATTTATTTGAAAGAAACAAACTTTTTTTCTCCAACAATCTAAAAGTAAAAGTAAAAATGCAGAATCTTGCATGTTTTTCAAATGATAGTATTCTGTACCTACTGCTGATATATACAGTAATATGGTTTATTGAATAATTTTTAGATTAAAAAACTTTTTACTTTTGCTTTGCTTTTGCTACTTTTATAGTTATTTCCAGTTTATACGAGTACTATAGTATAGTAGTACAAGTCGTATAATTTACTATTTGTTTACTTATCTCTAGACCTAGACATGTGTTTTTTTGATCAGGCAAAAATACAAAAATACCAAATAGGTATGTGAAATGTTCAAATCTAAACTTTTCTTACCTTTCTTAAAATTCAAGATTTTTAGAGGTAGATTGTGCAAGTTTTTAATTTAATATTAACTTGCATTGCTCCTAGTAAACTTATAGGAATGTTTTAGAGCTAAGATCCTATCAAAAATTGATTATTTTTTGGTCTGGAAAAGTGTAGAAAAGTCTTTTAAAAGCTTTTTTTTTCTTTTGATTCAACTCTTATAGAATATTTGGGGATAAAATGTGTATTTAAGAAAGGAAATGATAAAATGATGATTGTTGATCGATCAAATGACTTTATAGAATACTCAAGATAGGATACTTTTACTTATATACCAGTAGATACTACGAGTGAGTATAAGATACTACTTTTTTAATAAGGTAAAAAAGACATTGTTACAAAAAAATTCTTTTTATGTCCTTTATATCGAGATTCTAGGTCAAATTCTCTAGTCTCTAGTCTGTAGAAGTGCGTGTGTTCCTTATATATTATTGAAGAAATGGTACATTTGAGTTGAACAAATAGTATTTTGTATGGTAGAATAATATGAGAAAATAACATAAAAAATGTCTCTTATGGGCTTTATAAATGCGTTATATAGATGGTATAATAGTAAGTGTAAATGTCTAGATAAGTTGTAAAATTTATAAAGTTTGAATTTTTAATATTTCATATCTCAAGAATCACTTTCAGTCAGGTAAGTTTATCCAGGATGTGAAAAATAGGCCTTTATGACCTATTTATATCTGAGGATATAACATTTATAGAATAGCTATTTTTGTAGGTAGGTACTTTTATTGACACGTGGTTAAAAATTACAAAATTTTGACAATTTTTTCAAAAATTTCTAAAGCTAAATAAATACTCGTATGTTAATGATAAAAGACCGATATTCAAAATTAATCTCAAAATTTGGAAAATGTTGACTTTCAGTTATATTTCCTCTGGACAGGATTTAGAAGAAATTCATATCTATAGTAGTTTAGGTCTGATCTGATAATGGAAACTTTTTAACTTTATTTCAAATATAAATTTGAAACCAAATTTAATTTTTCAGAGCTGAATTAAGACACATACCTGTGCTAACAAACTTTTTGAGGGCGAGATTAGGGAATTTCCGGGAACCTGAAATTATTTTATTTTGAAATTCCAGGTTTTTTTTTTAAATATTGAAATTTGGGTTTTGCTGATCCTAGGTTTAAAACCAATGGCGGTGAAATTCGAATTCTCCGTTTCGTTATCAAAAACTCAGAGGATTATCAAATCCCAAATTTCAATATTTTTTTTTAAAAAACCTGAATTTCAAAATAAAATAATTTCAGGTTCCCGGAAATTTCCTAATCTCGCCCTCAAAAAGTTTCTTAGCACACACAGGTATGTTAAGACACTAGAATGTACAGAATATAGCTTAATTCTTAATTGAATCATTGTTTTAAATTGACAAACTATGTTGTTGTCAAAACCAGATGAATCGACTCTAAAAATAAAAAAAATTAGACAAAAAAATGTAAATTTGTAAGCCACAGCATACATGCTATATAGTGATAAAGTACTATACTACTTGTATAAAGATTAGAATGACTGCTAGGGTTGAGATAAAGGGGTTAGAAATCTGTCAAAAAATCTCGCTGAATGAGCATAAAACAAATAAACACATTTGAAATGGTAGATAAAAATACTCTTATAATATATCCGTAGTACTAGACATTCATTCATTATTCTAAACAAAAAATATGACAGATCTATTTCTTCTATCTACTATATGTAGTCACAAGGCAGTAAATAGTAGAGTAAGGGATTTATTAATGATAATAAAAGATAGAGAATATTTCAATTGTATGGCAGACAGTCATATGTAAATTACCAGTGAAAGAGCAGGAAATCAAGTCGGGCAAAATTACAGATTCAAAAGGATAATTGTGTCAAAAATGTAGAAAAATAAATTTAATTTTTTCTCATACTACTATCTGTATTATGTATGTAGGTACTATGTTATACTAGTACTAGTCCTTGTAATATTACCCGATATAAATTCAGGGTTTTTAGAGTTTTTTGGCTTATTTCTGAACAATAGATGCAAATGCAATTCAAACCCTTTTGTTGTATATACTACGAGTATAGGATTTGAAATTAAATGTAGGACTAGTTTTCTAGAACATATTCTATATACTGTAGGATCTATTCAGATGTCAAGATTGTGATCATTTACTATAGGAAAATGAGTCGAAAATGCGGGTTAAAACCTTCACCCCTCGTAAATCAAATTCTATTAAATTTATTTTATCATAAAACCAGTCTTTATTTAGAGAAACCAACAAATTCGCACAATTTTCTACAGCAAAAACATAGCGAAAAAAAACTGTTTTTATAAAGTAGGTACCATGCCTAAATCGAATTTCAAAATAACTCGTAAGGACTAATCTTAAGATTTTGGACATTTTTTGAGCTTTTTCGAATTTCGAACACAACAGTAGAGTAAAACTTTAATGTTTTTATTCAAAATTTGAAAAAATTGTTTCAAAAGTCGAGGAATCTACAGTCAAAAGGATACACTACATATCTGTAGAGTTAAAAATAACAAAAATAAATCAAAGAAATGAAAAATTGGCATTTCTTGAGCCAAATAATTAGGATATTTAAGCCACCTAGTACCGATAAAATTTTTTAAAAAATTAATTTTTTTAAATACAACAAAGGCTATCTGAATCTGAATACTCTCCCTATAGTATCTTACTAACATTTTTTGGCTTAAATTTTTTAGATTGTGTCTTTGAAAGGTACCCTTACCATACCTATAAAACTGTTAATATTTTTTAAATTTTTTTGAAACTGGACAAGTTAGATATGGTAAATATCTCTTACTCCAGTTTAAACTGGGTCTTTTAATCGTTCTCTTTCTAGGGGCTAAATATCCCGAGATAAATAGTTCATATACCTACTTTGAGTATACTACATACATCCATAGTAGTAGTAGGTAATTGAATATATCCTTTAAATTACCACTTTGTGCCACAAGGCCTACTACTGCCTGCCTCTAATTTACTCTGCCAATTTAATCTATATCACCCAATAAAATAAAATAAAATAGAGCTACAATTTCACTACATACTACTGTAATAGAAGCCTATGTACAATTTCAAGATAAATTTCCTATAAATTCAACTTTTAGAGAGATTAAACACGTTTTCCAAATGTCTTTAGACTTAAAGAGCCCTTAAGATCGTGTTTTCAAACATTTTATTTTACCTCTACTACTATAGGCTATAGGAGACTTGAAGATATCTTGAGGGGTAATTGTAATAAATTAATTTTATATATGAAAATTAACTGAATTTTAATTGTAATTAGCTGGTAATTTGAGGTTTAGCACGAAAAACTCATTATATTTCATGATATCCAAAAGCCTTTGAGCATTTTATTATCCAAAATTTTGCAAAATTTTAGCTAAAGATCAGTTATCTTGGTGCTAGTACTTTCTTAATTTTTATCATAAATTCTGGATTTTTAAGGCTTTTTTATACATTGTTTAAACCTACTAGGTATAGTATACTTAACAGTATTATAGTCAATATTTGTGTTTTTTAAATTATGTAAATGTATTTGGTAAAACAAGAAAAATGTACATAAATGGTACTTGTAGTATAAGCAATTTGATTCGTTCAGCTCAATCTACTTATACGAGTACTTGAATTGATACATTACCCCCTCAGGGGAATATTTAAAATTGATTTATTTTGTATTTACATCCCTTGCATTTTGCAGTTTCAAATTTTTTTTTTTGAGAAATAGTTCGACTTTTAAAAATTGACTTGAATATCTATATGGTTAAACATAAAGGTAATGTGATATAAGAAATACGAAACTTTTAGCTTGCAAAGTTTAGATTTATTCGCTGTAATATTATCTGTGATTTAAGAAAAACGAAATTTTACCTATTAAAAATTGATTTTGACTTTTAATAATTAATGAAAACTAGCAGCTTTTTTGACCTTATTTATCTTTTAAGGGTCATATTTGATAATCAAAATTAAAATTTTATACATCTAGGTACAGATAGTTCGATTAGAATATATCTTTATGAGCTAACATAATTAACTTTAAATAATACTTACAGATCCTGAATCCTGTCCTGATATAAAAAAGATAACCATTTTGAAAAAATGTTGAGCTTCAAGATGTTTTTTAAAAGTTTTTTTGGATTTGTAAACTTTTCTTATAGGTAAGTACTAGTGTACCCTACTATATACTGGTAGTTTAATGGTTTAATGAAATAAATCGCTTGATTATAAATCAAGTTAATATTTTTTTCAGCCAAAATATAAAGAGCTCGTAAATGGGTTCAAATCTAAAGTTCGAAAGAGCCAATTCTTTTTTTGTCACCTAAACCTATACTTATACCTTATATTAGTTGTAAAGTACTATAAGTACTTGTAGTACCTACTAATACATACATAGCAGTATATAGTAGCATTTATTTGATAAAGAAAGCATTTTATTTTATTTTTCATACGCTCTTTGTATTCAACTGTGTGAGTTAGTGCCATTTTTTGCCTTTTGTACTTTACAGTTTTGAACAAATGTTCACTTTTTTGATGGTCCAATGAATCCTTCTGTACTACTTGTCGTACTGTTCTATATAAATACGAGTACCCTACCTTATATTCTGTAGTTGTATTGTAAAGATCAAAATTTTTCATTTTAACAGACTTTTAACCCTTTGTACTTTACCTTATTCAAAGTTGACAAGTAAAATGACACTTTTTTTCAAAAGTAATTTGATTAAAATGACACTTTTTCCTATAAAAAAGTATCTTTCCATAAGATGTAGAGTTTTTTTTTATATTTTGACACAAGTATGACTTTACTTGCCCAGTAAAAGTGTCGACATATCGTCAAAAATTCACTTAGGAAAATGACTTGTAAAAGTATATGATTTAGCGATGAAAAAGTCAGCTTCAAAAGTCTTAAATTATTTTATTTCGTCTGTTTTTTCTCGTATTTTTTTATACATTTTTTATGATAAATCCTTAAACTTTTTCATATCTTCTTTGGTAAGGTACATTTACTGGATATGTAAAAAGTATAAACTTTTTATATGCCAATTTCGAATGACCAAAAATTACTTTTTTCAAGTAGTAAGTACTTGTAGTACTTATAGAAATACAGATAGAAATACAGATAGAAGCTTTCTAAGTACAAGTCCTCGTACTTTAACAGAGAAATTGAGAAACATTTGACATTTTACTGTGAATTTTAGTTGACAAGCCTGAGATATGCTAAGCTACATTTAATCTAAGGGATCTGGAAAAGTTAAATTTTGAGGATAAAGATATAAGAATAAAGATAAAGATAAAAGTTTGGCGATTTATTTCTCAAGAGTTCTGTTCCTATCCTGGGCATACTTACTATTATATCGCAGGATTTAGCAAATTATTTAAAATGATCATAATTGTTAGTATATAGGTATATAAATTTATTAAAAAGATAGCATTGAATAGGATTACTCTTAATAATCGTTCATTTGCATACAAAAATTCATTAAATCCCATTTTTGAAAGGATATCATCGGGTTATAATGGGCTTTCTGGCCTTATATTGTAAGGCTTAACATGGAAAGGCAGAGTATATCCTCTATGTCGTTCGGTCAGTCGTGTTTTCGGCCAGTTGTCGCGGTACCAAAATAAACAGATTTTTAAAATTTTAGCTAAATTCCTTATTTGAAATTTCATATCATATCGTAAATTTGAAAACAAAATTAAAGAGTTATCTTAATATTGTACCCGTATAAAGTGCATACCTACCTTATACCTGGTTTTAGAACTTGAAAATTTTTAAAATTACCGCAAAATTTATGTAGAATTAAGCAAGAAAAGTCCATTTTTAACAATTTCAAATCAAAATATTTCTGGAACTTTCTTTAGAGCTCCAGATATGATATATTGAGATTACTATTCAATTTTGAGGGAAATTTTTTCATATTTTTGAAGCTATTTAAGTGGTAAAATGCTTTTTTTTTCCCTTTTTTAAAATATTTTGGTCCAAATTCGAAAGTTTTTGAAGTTTAGATTCGTGTATAATAGGGTAAATGCACCTACGCAAATTTCCTAGTAATTACAGATTTGAAATAAAATTGTCAGCTCATGCATAGCCCTTAGGTTAGAGATGTAATTAGCTCATGGACCAATAATTATTTCAATTACAATTCTACCAAAGCACCTTACCTAACTAGAAGCAAAATCCAAATCCAGAAACAATTAGGTGAACTAATTTGTTTATTTTGCACTTAAATACTTCATATGGGACCACACACACAGTATACGAGTAGTACATATGCTCCTGTATTATACATTTAAAATTGTAGAAATCAATTTGAAACTTTGCAAAATAATAATCTCTAGGTCTTACTGAAAAAGCAAAACCCTGTCAGAGCCCACCTATGTGGAAATTTAAATTTAAAATTTGGAAAACTTGTGAGTAAACTCATATGGCAAGCAAGTAAAAGTACCCTACCCTTATCACTATCTGTGAATCACACTCAGAATTATAAAAATCAACCATAAATCCATAAACATCCAGAATCAAAATTCAGTCATTTTATGTCAATTTTATTACTAAAAAATTACCTTTGATAAGTCTCAAATCTTGTAATATACACTATATAAAATAAAAATGATATTTAGAACTTTTTACTAATTTGAGTGTAGGAATTATTAATGATTTTTGAGCTGAGTGTCCAATTACTTGTGGTTTTTTTGAATAAATAGTACATACGCACTTATGCAAAATGCACATACTACATAGTACTAGTTCTGGTAATATGAAGGCACTTGAAAATAGAACAAATAAACCGAGCCAGTTTTTCAGATTTTGTGATAAAAGCATTAGATTTCTATTTACTCTCGTAAAATCTCGCATTTCTATAAATTTCTAATGTAGAAATGCGTATGTAAAATTTACAATTTAAAGTTTCAGCTCTCTGGTCAGCTAAAACTTACTAGTACTAGTATAGTATAAAGGTAGGAACATACGAGTATAAAATAAAGCAAATATAATTTTAGATTTAGAGATTTGTAGTAGCCTTAATTTAATCGAGTTTCCTGATTCTGAAAGCAAATATACAAGTGTATAAATTCTAGATTCTAGTAGGTACTACGATTGTAGTAAATAAGGTAAATAAAGATTTACTTTCAAAATATAATTTCATTTTCATTTCATGGTCAAATTCTAATCTATATAAGCCCATAGCTAGACTTGTGGGGGTTACTTGTACATACAATTTGTATCAAATTTTTGAAGACCGGAAATCTAATCAGAGATTTGGAAATTGGTGGTTCAAATTTAGAATTTAAGTAAAATTTAGGCTAATCCAAAAAGCCAAGGTTTAAAACCATCACTCATTCTTGTCTAAATTGTCTAGTACATTTACATTCTATCAGTATTTAGGGTTATTTAATATCTATGTCAAATTAAGTACCTTCATAATTATAATAGCACACTAGTATTTAGAAGGTAATAGTATAGTAGCAAAACAAAGGTTGAAATAAAAATTTTAAAAATTGAGATTTTTAGATGAAAGTCATATTTAAAAACAAGCTAAGGAAATATCGCATGATTCAGAATTCAGATAGGTAGATACAGATCTAGCCCTTAATTATTGTAAAAATTATCATTTTATAGTGTAAGTATGCAGTTGAGAATCTTGGTTAATTAAGTAGGATTATTATCTATTTGAATGAATTGGATAATTACCTATAGACTATTACAGTAGTATTCAGAATCCAGAATGAAATTGAGAAGCTCTTTAAAAAATCCTCTAAATTTAGAAATCCATAATATATTGCTTTTTAAGCCACTTTTTACTCCGGAAAAAATCCTGTCTTTTGTACCTACTGTTTAACTTGAAATACCTACTTGAAATGGTCTATGTACGTAGGTGTAGTTTTTTAAGCATCTGTACACTTTTTAACATTTACAAAGTTCATTGTAAATTTTCAAAGTACTATACTATATCTAGTACAAGTTACAAAAGCACATTCAACATTCTTCAGATCTTTTCTTTTCTCATAAAGTAAACAACCAGAGTTGTCAGGAAAAAATTTCAAAATAAAAAGGCATCAAAATCACAGATATTGAATTAGGATTAGGACTCGTTCCAAATTAGTTTTACCAAAATTTTCGAAATTTTGAAATTTTGTAGATTTCAAAACTGGTATTGGACTTCGAAAATAATTAGGCTAATTTTTCTCACATATGTGGGAGGTTACTTGCTAGGTACTTTTATTTTTTTGAAGGGAATTCAACTAGGGAATCTCTTCTATTATTCTCAAATTCTCGGTCTTGAAATCGTTGTAAAAAACCGAATTGTATTCTGTACTAGTTACTAGTAGTACTAGTAGTGTAAAGGCCATTATCTCATGGAGAATTCTACTTTATTGTACATTTCGTGAAATTTTTTGTTCATTTTTTATTTATAGATAGTTAGCAATGAGAGGCTGGAATGAAGTTGTAAGGACTTTGCGAAAATGAGAACTTTTTCTAAATCTACTATATACTATACTGTAGTAGATACCTAAGATCTAGACTCTTAAATGAAATCGAGGTATTACATAATACTAGTGTATAATACATTTTGTTTACACTTAATGTAAATATAATGTTTTTTTCTCTTTTAGAGATACAGTACCTCAGAGATCTTATGACCGACAAAGGTGTACTACAGATACAGATACACTTTTCAACAGATCTTAAAAATAATTATTATAGCTCGAGACAAGAGATACATAACTATCATCATCTGAATAAATTATATCAGAACTAGAGCTTAGAAGAGACATGAAAAGTCTTGAAAATTTGGTTTTTTAGTCAAATTGAAACTTGTCAAGTCTAGATAAAGCACTCCATATAATATCTATCATAGTAGTTTAAACTTATTGCATTTCCAGTGTGATTTACATGTCCAAAATTTCGAAATATACAAACTATGATTTGCATATTTCATGAAATCCAAACTCAAACTTTTATTCAAACAATCGACAATTGCATTCTGCAAATCTGAATTTTAAAACTTTTCTCAAACTTTTATTTACTTATTTTGATTGTATACTGTAGTTAGTAGAGCGGATATTGTTGCAGCCTCTAGTCCATTTGATTATAGAAATACGGAGTACATAGAAAAGACAAAGTTCAAGAATTTACATAAATTGCATTTATTTAAGTTTTAAGTAAATGATATATTTAAGCTCAAATTTGGCTCAAATTCACTTAACATTTTACTTGAAAAGGATCTATGTCTACAGTCTCAAGTCTCAAGTCTATATCTCTAGTACACTTATATTTAGTAGAGATTTATCTTTAAAAAGTGAAAAGAATTTATTTAGAAGGACCTTGAATATTTCTTTCTGTCTACTTTTATGTGTACATACACATCAAATGCATATGTTATACAGATAATGTACTTAAGTTTATCTCATTGTTGTTGTTACGAGTACTGTTGATGTTGGGGAATAAACTGAAAAAAGCCATTATCAAAATACTAGTGCTTTTTAAAGTGCATGCAAAAATGCAGTCAGCGAATCTCCGAAAATACTTGAAAATTTCAAACTTGAATAATAGTAATACCTTGTAAGTACTACAGTCTAGGTTTAGTAACTAGAGCTTTTTTTTCAAAATAAAGTATCAGTAGGTAGTAGTAAAAGTAAAAGTATCATAATGCTTCCCTAAAAATAAGTAAAAATCGTGATCGAATATCATAAAAGCACGAATTTAGAAAAAAAAATCCGAGTTGCGAAAATTGCGAAAATATGGACAGCTTATGATTGTGCCAGTAATTTAGTTATTTTTAAGGCTTTTTTCGATCAAATTCGAGTACTTGTTAAAGTACCTATCTACCAAATATAGTAGGGTACCTATTCCTACCAACAGAATACGAAATCTGATATTAATTAAAATTTTACAAAAAATTTCAAACAAAAAGTAATTGGCATTTTATTTGTAAAAAAATCTGTTCTCTGTAGGTGTAGAAAAAATTTGTGGGCGAGCTAAAAATGGTTGAAATAATTCCGAATTTTCAGAGATCTAATACTTATTTACTTTTTCCTGGGTTCAAAGAATAATTTCGCCTCTGGCTGCTTACTTTATTCTGAATTTTGTATAAATTTTGTATTTTTTTCTATCTGTCTAGTAGGTACTCGTATTATTAGACTATCTAAATAATAAATACATGAGCTTATGAGTTATGGGAATACCTTCTGCTATTGTCTCCCAGTCAGAAATGTAACAGTATCTTTGTAACAGTATCTTTTCGTACATATACAGATATTTCACTCAAAATAAAAATTTCGTCGAGTTGAAATTTCGAATGAAGAAAAAGCTCAGAATTAGCAGAGACTTGCATCAAAAGCTATTTTGCTTTCTTTTTCAGCTTTTTTTTTTTTTACTTTTTTTCTGTAGAAAAAATTGTCTCTGCACCTTGAGGGTTGAAAAAATAATTTCACATAAAAATGAGTAACAACATTCTCAAGTGTGTAAAATGTCAAAAATGTCATAAAAAGTTTTCCAAAATTCCAGAGAATTCCAGAATATTCCTGAAAATTTTCTTGAAAATTCTTATTTGGACACATTTTTTAAGCTTTTGAATATACTCATCAGAGAATAGATATCTTATATATGTGTGTTAAATGTTAGGATCTTTTTTTTTGCAGAAACATAACATATAGGATACCTTTACTTGAATTTGTATCAAGTATAGCACTCGTATAGGAAAAAGCTATAAAATCCAATTATTTTTTTTCGTCTAGGTATTTTGCATAATATATTTAAATGTAAAAATACGTTGAGAACTCTGCCCTTTTTGTATAAATAATATCAGTATTAGTCAAGTCAAAAAGATAAAGATATGTCATATTATCATTATCATATGTTTATGCTCATACTTTCAGTATCTGTAGTACATACTTTTTTATACCCATATTTTATGGGCGGTGAAATGGGTGATAAACACAGAGCCATAAATCACAATTTTATTTCTGTATTATTTATTTTATCATAATACTGATACTTGGAGATTTCGATGATAATTAGATAATAACAAACCATATACATACTCTTATATCAGTAGATACCTACTATATCTATAACTTTTCCAAAATAAAGCAAAATTTGAAACTTTGTGATCATTTCATGAAATTGGAGTTGATTATAGATGCTAATTAGATCTGTCACTTTTCTTATAATTTATACTAGGTACTAGTAGTACCTAGTAGTACCTAGTACTACTAGATACTAGTACTCCACCTTATTAACAATTTGCATAAGTTAGAAGAGCTCCAAAAAGTGCTAAATATCATAATTAAAAATGACTCAATTCTATCTAAAAACTTTAAGAATTAGAGTAAAGTATAAAAATTTTGAAATTTTTAGTAGAAAAATCGATTTTAAACCTCAAATTTTGAGGTTAAGATTTAAGATTTTCTAACTCAAAATCTCTAAACTTTGACATTTTGTCATTTTATCGAATGTCTGGATGAACTATCTAGGTCTAGATGTTGAAATTTCGCTTTTTTCGAGACTAATGGAACATGTGCATGCTAGTAAATAATAGTAAACTAATCATACTACTATGTATTACTATACCATGTAATATTTAGTAAACAAAACAAAGTCTTTGAGTCTTTGAGAGAGGAAAGGTAAGGTGTAATTATGCTCCAAAATTGAGATGTTTATGGGTTTTTTAAGGGAAAAATCGATAGTAGGAAATAATAGTTCAAGAGAGTCTTATGAATGGATGGATATGATACAGAAAATTTATAAGTATGATTACTACAAAATAATAATGTAGGGTACTACATAGTTAGTTATACGAGTATGAGGAGACCTTAAATTTAAATATGTTTATCTTCAGTTCAATTTGGTCTAATCGTATTACGACATACAGCGAGTACATTTACAGTGAAAGGGCGGATTAAATTTATACAAATAAGCCAAATTATACAAAATACCAAGTATCTACAAAACTAGTACTAGTTAGAAGGTACAAAGACAAATATCAGCTTTTTTAAGACAGTTTTTAAAGCTCGTGCATCAAAAATTCGTACTTGGAAAAGCGAAATTTCGGCTCAATTCACTTTTCTTTTCTTTTGCTTTTTGTAAGTATTTTATGTAATGTAATGCATCAGAGTATCTGTGGAAAGTTAGAAGATTGATTCTCAATTTGAGAAAAGGCAAATTTCACTTTAGACGAACACTACTATACAAGTAGTACTAGCAGATACGATATTATATAAATGTGACCAAATATACGAAAATCGACCAAATTGTAAGATTTACAGCCACTATTTCTTCAATATAAATTTTCATATTTCCCTTTAATGATTCCTGAAGTAAAGAAAATTAAATTTAGGGCATTTAATATCCATAAAAGAACCTGATTTTAAAAATAGGTATATCTATCAGACTTTGTAAATGAGGCAGCTTAAAGATTTTAAAAAACTGGATTTTAACTCAATCAAAAGTAATGCTAAAAAGTCATAGGTACTGATAATTAGGTTTATTTTGGTTTTTTTTCCTACAAAGTTGATATGCTTGAGTCGATGTACTTATATTTTATATGTATAATCGATAGGGCACTTATTATGTGTAGGGTCTTTGTAAAAAAAATTTAAATGATTTTGAAGTTTGGACCTATTTCTCTTACCCAGTCACATTTCTTATACAAAATGCTACAAATTTCTTACATTATATCAGTCGGTATTTATATAGTACGTGTATGATAGTAGAAAGATATCAAGAAAAACTCAAGTGCTTCTCAACAGATCACTACATTTCTAGAGTCAAAGTACCAGGCAAAAGGCAAAAAGTAAAAGAAAGTAGATGAGGAAGAAAACCAAAAAGAAAAAAAAATCATTGAACTCCTTTAAGCGAATTGAAAAAGTAGAGTCGGAAGTCAGAAAGGGAAAAAAAATTGAGAAATACTCGGTAGTATTAGCCTCAGAGTATATTGTATCGTCTTAAATGGGATAAGTAAGTAAAAAAGTTGATAGTTTTGTAGAAAATAAATCTAAATCTTTAGATACTACTTACTTATTTAAGTATGTAGTAAGGTATTGTATAGAAGTTACATTTGCTCAAATGCATGGAAGAAAGTATAAAGTAATCTTACTATTACATTTTGTACATATTAGATACATATGCCTTTAGAAAACTTAAATGTATTTTCCTATATTATCATTTAATAATAATCCTCATATGAATATTGCATACATTACCCCTGTACAATGTAGAATGTCATACGAGATGTGAAAAGTTTTGCTTTTGAGATTTTAGCTTTCAACTGAATATCTATTATAACTAAAGTAGGAAATTTACTTACCCAAAAACCAAACCCTGTTTTTTTGGACACTTTTTAGAAATCTTGAAAACTTGAAGATTTTTGGAGGGGAAATGAGCGGAAACACTTATAGGCTCATAATGCTACTTTATTGTTGTTTCAAAGGGATAAATACCATTGGATTTTATTTTAGATCTTGATCTGGGCAAAGGTATCATTTGAAAGGATTTGGTCCTTTTTTCAAATTTTCGAATATTTTTCAAAAATCTGAATTTACAAAATTTGAATCGAAATGGGTGTACGAAAGCGATTCGGATAATGAAAGTGTTAAATGCTCTATTTGTAGAAAAAAAAATTTCAATTTTGATAATTTTATGAAATTTTTTTTAAAAAAAATGCTTAAATATGACATTAACGGATAGATAATAGATATGATAGTAATTTCAGTTATAATTTCTTCAAATTTCACACCTCTATGTCTATGTCTACTAACTAGTGTACTATAAAGTACTTTGAGAATGTATTTTGAAGATATAGGACATAATTTTAATGTATCTTAGAAAATATTTTGTAAAATTTTGAACCTTGTTTTAAGTCAAAGGCATATTATCAGGTCATGTTTTTATTTTGATATTTTGGACATTTTGTCGTTGGGATAAATGGTCTAAATCCCATAGTATTTATCAACTTGGTCTGAAATTATTAGTTAAGTTTAAGTTTTTGAGAAAATCCTTTAACGACCACCACAAACATAGCTAAGGCCAGCCAGACCCAGCAAAACTCTCAATTTATATTATATCAAGTTTTTTAATTTAGTTTTTGGAGATCTTACCTAAAACCCAACTAACCACATATTACCCTGAAAATAGCCGAAAATATTAAACTTTTTGATCATATCACTATTACTTACAACAGATCCTTTTTAAGATATACCTAAGTATGGACCACCATTTCATGATTATAAAATTTAATTATGAAGCCTGGCCATAAAACCTATTAAATACTTATGAGTAGAGTATATAGGATCCTTTTTGACTCCTTTTTTATCGACTATCGCGTATGAAATACCTATTCTAGTATGTAATGTAATAGAATAGAATATTTAAAACCCTTAAATTTAAATATTATATGAAAACTTGCAGATAGGTTTATTTCTTAATAAAGTTTACTCTACATTGAAGTTTAAGAGGGTACTTCAAATGCGTATTGTACCCTACCATTAGAGTGCATAATGCTCGTAAAAATATGCGTATGTTCTAGAGGAACTCACAAAAAAAACTTTATTTTTTTTGGGTTCTCAAAAATATCCTCAAGATATTTATTTAACACAATCATAGTTCATATGTATACTCGTCTCGTAGCATGAGAATATTTTTGTAAATTGAAGGATTTTTTGAAAATTTGAAATTCACCATTGTATACTATGTAAGTACCTAGTAGTAGAAAGTTTTGAAAGGGCAGGAAAGTTGGAAATAAAAAAATAGAAATATTTACAAAAAAAGTCCCCTCAAAAACAGTGAAAGAAATTTCAAAGTCCAAAGTTTAAGTTTGAATTTTGAATATAAATGAACCTTAGGGGAAATATATTGAGATAGGAATGGACAGATAGACATACTTACATAGTACATATGCCTTACTAATGGCAAATCTAGATACTTTTACGAAAAATTTTCAAATCCTAAAATATCAGACTATAAATCTATCTAGTAAATTAATTAACTAATCCTAAGTTTTCAAATGCTTATTCGTATAGTATGTTGGTACTCGTACAATTAAACACATTTTCTATAAAAAAGATTTGACCAAATTTTTATTGGTATATAAGGTAGGTATTACAAGTATCTTTGATTTCGATTTTGATGAAAATCCCAATAAAAGATCTACAACTACAACTAATCCAAGGTTATTAATACATGTCTTATGTTAATTCAAACTTTGTAATTTTTTGACGAAATTTTAGGTATGAAATGTACTCTCAAAACTTCAAAATTTGATAATTATTAGGTACTAGATTACAACCTACAAGTAATTTATTTTGTAGATTCTCAAATTTTTGTTGATTTTGCAGAATCTCAAAAATTTTTAGATGTTAGTTTGACCATCTTTGATGTGTTTCTTTGAAGATAAGAAATATACCTAATGTAATTTCTGTGAGAAATGCACTCTTCAAGTAGAAAAAGGCGACTTTTGAAGTAGATATTTTTCAGTTCTAATAGTATTTACTACTTAAGTAATACCTAAACTCTAAACCAGGTTCTACTACTATACCAAATAGTAGTTTCACAAGGCTTATGGATAGATTTACAAAAAAAGTTTTTACTCCCCCATCCATTTCTCTATTTAAATTCTAAATCCGAGAGTATCTAAAGAAAGAAAAAAAATACTTTTCTAAATTTCTCAGCTTAGATATTTGATACTTTTACATCTTGTTTGGAAGGACTGAATAAGTTCAGTGAAAACGAGAGAAATGGGTAAAGTACTCGTAGCTAAAAAAAACGAGAGAAAGATAGATACATTGGAGTTTTAAGTTAAAAGATGCAGAATTTAGATGTTGAAAAAAAGTAGTACTTATATACTTCACTTCATGGTCTTTTGAAACTCTTGGATGGAAATTTGAGTTTGAAACCAACCAACTTTTCTAAATTTTCCAAACTATCCAAAATGTCTATGAATGCATAGTAAAACTAGTATTAGGGTACCTACAAAAAAAAAATTCAGAATGAAAAGTCACTTACTCGTAAACTTGCAAGAAAAGAGATCCAAAAGTCAGAAATAGATTATTTTTAAATTCACAGTATCAAATGCTTCTACTACCTTTT
Source organism: Nanhermannia cf. coronata Gr-Ori-00579 (assembly GCA_034699045.1). NCBI lineage: Eukaryota > Metazoa > Arthropoda > Arachnida > Sarcoptiformes > Nanhermanniidae > Nanhermannia > Nanhermannia cf. coronata Gr-Ori-00579. Next base: position 29,266 of record JAQIXA010000713.1, read on the forward strand.
ATATTTCAGAATCACTTTAAAATTTTGAATATTCTCTGATTTTTTGATAATTTCATAAAAATAGGGGAATATGGAATGAATCCTAAAAAAATAAGAATGTCTCCTAAAAACTTTTACCTAATAACTTTCACAAATCTTTTTCTCTGGCTATTAGATGCGGATCTAAATACCCCGAGTGACCCGCACGCTTCCTGGAACCTCATCAAGGGATTATGATTGCAATAAGTTAGGTTAGGTTAGTTTTGTGGCGAAAAGGTGAATTTTATTAGGTAAAAGTTTTTAGGAGACATTCCCTATTTTTTAGGAGGGTTTTCTTATCAGCCATAAAAATATGGCAATTTTCCTTCTTGAAATCTCTGAGCTTGTAGGTCAAAACATTAGACAATTTTTTTTTAATTTTGAGAAAATCTCTTATCAAAATCTTGACATTTTTATGAATTAATATTTGCTGATTTTTTGAACATTTATGAAAACGATTAGCTGATTTGATATGAAAATTTTCTGAAATTGTCAAATTATTAGATGTTTAGATGTTATGGCTATTAGTAGAAGTAGAAAAAGGATATAAGTACCTATCTTGACAAAAATTGACAAAAAAACCAAGTATGTATTGACTTTTTAAACTAGAATCCTACTACTTACATAATACAAATATAGGTAGGTAGTAAAAACCTGGTACTTTTTGCAACAATTTGTAATTATTTTCACTTTGTGAATAGTTGCCAGTTTAGATCTACTGCTGGAATATATCTCCCTTGATAATGTAATTTATCAGCTTAAGTCTTACCCAAATGCAAATGCAATTCTTAAAATTTATTCATTCATATCTAGCGATAAATACTACTACTACTAGAATAGTACTCGAAAATACTTGAAAGACCTTTAAAAAACTTATCTTGATATAGGAATACTACAGTAAGTCGATTTCAATTTCACCGATTTACATACCACTGAACTACAAAAAAGTTTTACAAATCGAAATTGAACTGTAGTATTGTATTGTATTGTATATGATAATATTGGCAAGTAAAAGTGATCATTTGGTCTAATTTCAAAGTCTAAAACCCCTCAAAAAGTATTCATTTTCAATTATTTTGTATATATTGAAGTATTACATACCCTTATAGACTTTGTACTAGAAAAAAGTTTAAAAAAGTTTTTCCTAGTTTAGTTTTTATCTTATTTAGGCTCATAGATACTAGTAGATGATATGGAAAGCCAAAGGCAAGTTACTTTTTTTCATGGTTTACTTTCTCGTTAAAACTATTCTCTATTGATATTACTTTTATTTTACTTTGAAAGTTAAACTTCATCAGATCACTAGTATCTGTAGTACATTACGAGTATAGGTATGTACTTGAAAAAAAAACTAGAAATTTCGAATCTAAAAGTCTATTTCAAATTTCACTTCATTATTTCAATACTTTGGTGAACATAAAACTATACTGTTGATAGTAGTGCTGATAAGATAGTAGTAGTAAATGTATCTACAATTTTTCTTAAGTATCTACTCATAGTACCAAATTCAAAAATCCTCAAAAGTTCAAGAAATTAAGAACTTTTTAAATTTGGCTGAAATTTTGCAATTTTTTAAATTTTAGATTCTTTTATTCAATATCTGTATCTGTATGTCCTTAATTCAGCTCTGAAAAACCAGATCTACAAAATCTATTTGTCGATAGAAATCATATTTGTATCTGGATTTTCAAACCTAAATTACAGTTTAAATTCTGAGCATTCTAAGATCAGAATATTTTCCTTTTTTTTTAAAAAAAGTTCAAAATGTCCCGGTTCTCCTCAATAGATTATATACTATCAAATATCATTGAAATTGAATGCTAAAATATACAATTCATTTAGATTTCTAGAATTCTAAAAAGGATCATTTAGGCCCAAATTTTCTTTGAAAATGGAAAATACTCTGTTATACTCGTGTATCTGTTGGATAAAGGAATTTTATATTGAGGAAATACTTACCTATATAATTCACATAGATATTTGTGTTTACACAGAATATATGGGTATTTTATGGTAAATATTACTAGAGTACCCTACTATCTATAATAATCTTGTAATATTCGAGACAAAAAAGTAGTTTTTGGGGGGCTTTTTGGGCTAAAAAGATAGTTTCACAAAATGTAGTCAGTGAAAAGCAAAAACAAAAAGAAAGGAAGATATAAATAGGTTTTGAAGATACATTTCGCCTTTGTACTAGTACTTATATCAGTAGTACTGACTTACTATTACTTCTACTTTTATTCTACAAATATTTTGGCCAAAATGAATGGGTTCAGTTTCGAATATTTTCATATAAATAAAATATACTTCAAAATACCTATATAGACCCCTTGTACATTGGTTTACAAAAGTGTTTTTAAGGGTTCAAGTCAAGGAAAAGGAAGAAATAGAACTTGTTCTTTTGAAATTCAAAAGTTATATTGGACCCAGTTCACATAATATGACCATGGTAGGTATCTCTTTTGTTTATCAAAATATTCATAACTTTTCAAACTTCCTTGTACAATTTCAATGCCCTTTTTTTGCTCTAAAAAAGGACACGAAAACTTTCTCGAAAATGTTTATATGATACAAATTTTCTAATTATTTAATTAAGAACATGGTATTTTGCTCTAATGAATCTGATTATTGATACAATATAAGTTTAATACCCTTTAGAAGTTCATCAATATTTCACCCTTCTTTAAGTATCTAACCTACCTAGTATACAGTATTTTTGTTTTACTTTTACTTTTTTCGAAATCCGTAGTCATTGGAGAATGGAGAGGTATCTTTAATAATTTTTTGCCAAAATTCAGGTTTTAAATGGATATAGGACTTTTTAGGCAAATTGATTTAGAAAATTAAATAGCAATTCTTACGTAATTTATCAATATATCGACCTGTATCAATGATACAGTATTCAATGTTTTATTCAATATAAATTATGAGAAAATTACTCAATAAGGGATATATAGTCTAGGCTCAAAGTAAAGAGCAGATCAATTAGCTAAAAAATGAAAAATATTACAAGTTTAATCGATTATTAGAGTAGTAATTATACTCGTAGTATGATATCAAGCATTATTAATGCTATAACTTTGAGTATGTTAGATTAAAGTTTTACCTGCACAATTATTATTATGGTCGAGAGAAATATGATAAGAATTATTCAATTTTTAATATTCTCTTGGGGCTACTCAACTTTTATAACTGAATTATCAATCATTATATTTCTATTTCTGAGAATTTCTCAAAACTTTTGAAGCAATTTCTAATTCAATTCTCAATTAAAAATTATTTCATTTCTCTTGTCTAGCTCAAGGTCTAGTCTAGTACTAGTATAGTATTCTATTAGTTACTTTACTAGTACAATTTTGCTATTAAATAGAGGTACAAGTAAGGTTATACAAAGTCACAGATCATAAATTCATAAATTTCCTATTTTGAACATGATTTTTGATAAGAATTTACAGTTTTTTTGAAAATTTTGCTCTAAAATTTAACCTTAGTCTTAAAAATGTATTTGTAATTTGACTAAAATTTTGAAAAAATAAATTTTTGTGACAGATGTGGTAGGTTACTTGTGTTGGGGGGAAAGTTGTGTGAGACAAAACTTTGATTTTCTAATCACCCAAATTAGACAAGTCTTTCTAAAAGTCTGAATTCTAGGCTCGAGAAATGAGTTTCTCCTGGCTTGGAGGTTCAATTAAAAGAGATATTCAAGATTATTTCACATTTATATTTATACATTTGCATTATTTATTCTTGCCTATCTCCTGTAGCCTGTACTGTATCTAAAATACTTGCAGTATAAAATAAGCTTCTTTGATGGGCTTAAAATGTTCAAAATGAAGGTTTTAAAACTGTAGTAGCAGAAATCAAAAAGATTAATTGAAAAGGAAGATTCTTTGACAGGGAAACAAAAAGAACATGTTCTGCCCCCTTCAGACTACACATGCATATGCTTAGGTATAGTATATCTCACTAATGAATCAAGAGCTGATTTCCACAGATAATTATTTGGCAAAGAAAAATTCAAACTTTGAATTTTTTCTAAATATCAAAATGCAAAATCGTCAAAAAAATTTGGTTTTTTATAAGTATCTGTATCTACCTACATATCTGTAGTTGATAGGATGGAATATTTACAAACTTACTTGAATCCGAAATTTAAAAAAGTTATACAAAATTGGCAAATTATATCTAAAGTTGACCATATGTCAGATGACTTTAGCAGGGTACTTGAGGGTACTATTTTAGGTTATTTTACACAAGTACCTATAAACAAAATCTGTAAAGTACCCAACAAATTATTGGAAAGAGTCTCGATTTCTCATTTTAGTTTCAAAAAATACAGAAAACCGTGAAAATAAAGGCCAAAAAGTTCAAGAAATTAGTAAAATTACACCATACAAAGCTTTAGTTAGGTAGTTTAGTCAGCTTACGATCAGTCTATCAATAATAAGTAGGTAGTCGAGTTAATTTTTTTTTTAGATTTTTTGTATTTGATTATGTGGTAGTTAATTTAGTAAAAAGTAAATAGGTACTAGTAGTAGTAGTAGTAGATTGATGCAGACATTATAAATTATTAGCAAAATTCATAAATTCTATCTTGTATGTAATTCTCATATCTTAATCAAATTAAAGATTTTATTGCTGAAATCGTAGGTTCTTAACCCTTCTGGATCTGAAGTACTTGGACGAATTTACGTATAGGCATAATTTACTATTTATATTTATATTTATATTTATACTATTAGTAGTACAATCTAATCAATCACCATTTAGAACTAATCTAATATATACCATTGTACTAGTACATAAGAGTAGAATATAAATAAATAAATAAATTGGCTCGAATTTGGCCCACTCTCGATATTTTGGCAAACAATCCCAATTTCGATTTCAATTTTTTCAAAAAGAAATTTTGCAAAATATCGATTTCACCTACTAAAATTGTTCAAATTCTTAAAGTTGAGGGAGAGATTATAAAATAATTAACTAAAATCAATTAAAACCACTTAATAAATATTTCATTTGTGATGTAATTGCTGATAGGATATGATGTACTAGTATTTTTCCAAGAAGGATATTGAACCTATTTTTTGTAATTTGCAATAATTTAAACCTTTCATGGTAATTTCACTTGGAGAATTTCAATTAACCCGAAATTGGCACCTGCGAATAAAAACCTGGTAATGTAATTCCTACATTTTCTTTCAGTTTATGTAGTTTAGTAGGGGAAATGTGGGGGAAAGAAAGGAAAAATAATGAGAATTGAGAACTTTTTACTATCTTTTTAAAAAAAATTCTTTACAAGTAACGAAATACATACCTAATTAACATAAAAAATTATTTCAGAAAATTTCTCATTTCTAGCCTTTTCTCATTTAATGCATTTTTTGCATCTATTTAAACCCACAAGTACCAAGATAAGCATGTTAATTTCCGTCTGTTGACATATAACCTACAGACAAAAGTCCTACAAGCACCATTCCTACAAAAAGACAAATACCTACAAGACCTACAATTGAGCAGTTAGATATTTTGTCTGTAGGTACTTAGTCTGTAGGACATTTGTCTCTGTAGGACTTTCATCTGTTCATCTGTAGGCCAAGGGTCGGTAGGCATATTGTCTGTAGGTCTTTTGTCACAGAACCGTTAATTTCTACTTTTAAGATCCTCAATATGAACATTTTTTAGGTTAAAATTCGAATGGAAATCCAAATTTTACCATATTTAATGTATCCTTATACCTAGCTTATTACTTAATTTTTAAAAAATTACATTTTTTTCGAAATTGCTTTTGAAATTACACTTGAAATTTTTAAAAAAGGGTCAAATTTTGACTCTTTTGGCTCTTAAAAGTATCTTTTTGACAGATACTTTTAACAAAAGCATTTTGACAGAATTTAGTTTACTAATAAATAGAGGCTTTAATGAAATACAGTTGCTGAAATATGACCTAAATAATTTAAAAATTAACAAAAATGGTTTTTTGAGGAAAGTGTATGGTTTCTAGAAGGTTTATGGTAAATCCGTGTATTTTCACACGCGACTCAAACCCTTTAAAAATGGGTAAAAAAATACTTTGAAAATACTTAAACCCACCTGAGTACCTCATAAATCTGACTGGATTGTATAATCGGTCTTTTTTGCTTCGAAACTCTTTACTTTATACACCACAAGCTTAAAAATACTACTACTAGGATATTTATACATACTTACATACGCACTACAACTTGAAAAAAAACTCGATTCAAAAAAGGTAAAGATCCCTTTAAACCCCTATACATACTATTAGTATATCGAGAACCCTTATACAGGCTGTATACTGTAGTACATAATATGTATGTATATCTTTTGAAATAAGAAATCGAGGGCTTAAGACAGGCTTGAACATATTGACTCGATCTTGGATCTCTATTTGATTGATTTATTACAACTTTGGAAAGGTAAATCCTCCAGCTAATATGCTTTTTTTAAACGCTATTTTTCCTTGG
>JAQIXA010000714.1:0-35753 GCA_034699045.1 Nanhermannia cf. coronata Gr-Ori-00579
AAGTTTGGTTAAGATCGGTCCAGTAGTTCTCGAGTTATCCTCTGGACAGACAGACAGACGGACAAAGTGCAAGCAAAATTGAATAGTAAGTGCTCGCTTCGCTCGCACAATTATTTTGAATAAAAATTTTGAAATACCTACCTTGATAATTTTTTTAAAGATCAGTTTAACTTGCATTTAGCAAGTTAAATTTACCTATCTTATTTATGAATTTCGATCAAGAAATATTTTACAATTTTCTGAGAAAATTCATTTTAATAAGTAGAACATGATATGTATAATATTTTTAAATAATAAGTAGGTATCTAGGTACATAGTACAAGTATCTGTGGTAGTTCTCAATTTTTTATTATCTTTAGCAAGTTCATACATGTGAATAAATAATAAGTAGGTAGGATTCAACCAAGTGTAATAAGAAAAACCCTAGGTTTAAGTTTTTGAGGGGGAAAAATTTGAAAAGAAAACCTTCAGTGCACTTATCTTGTGTGGTTTTTTTAAAAACTGCGGTCGACTCTAATCAAAATATTTAGTTATGATAAGTTGAATACTTCACTGAATACTGGTACAATTGTAGGAAAGTAGGATGTATAAAATATAGTTGAATGCTTCTTCTATTTCTTCCTTTTAGTACAAGAAGAAAGGGAGGACTATTCAAATTTCGCAAAAAAAAAGATTCTAAATCAAACTGAAAGGCTTTTGTGCAAAAAAAAAAGTAGAAAAAAGAAGGGCGAAAGCGAGAGAAATCATCCAGATTCCTCGACCAATGAATCATACAAGTAAAGGGACATTTTAGTCAAAAGTCTACAAAATTTGAATTTTTTCAATAAAATTATACAAAATTATAAACATTTTTGCAGTTTTTGACGAAATTTTGTATTTTAAAGGGTTCTAAACTGGAGATACTCATACAGATACATATCTATATTGTGTTATATCAGTAAATTGAAAATTTGAGTTATTCTAGTAGATCATTTCTTAACCCTATTCTAAAAAGTTCAAAATTTTGATAGAATTTTTAGCCAAGAGTATATTTACTTGTGTGAAATATTTAAACTTTCTTATATAAACATTTAAAATCTACTTTTTCTTACTCTCTGAAGTATACCTATACTATAGGTACTACCAGTATGAGTATTGTAGTATTAGTAAGTAGTCGTGTAGTGTGTAGTGTGTAGTGATATTTACTTATGTGTAGTGTATAAGTAGTAGGGGTACTACTTAACTTCCTGTACAATTTCTATCTTGAGATTTGGACTTTTCTTCTTTTCTGGGCTAGTCTAGATCTCCCTTGAAGCGTTTTGCAGTTTACTGGTTTCCTATTTGAAACGTGATGTTCGAAAGAAATAAACCAACATTTTAAAGAACTCTAAAGAAATACTAAAAATCATTTTCTCCTACAGAGCAGGCACTATATACTACTTGTAAAATTCAAGTTTAAATTTAAAATACAAAATCATATATTTATTCAGTCTAAAGTCTAAAGTCTAAAGTCTAAATTTCATTTTTGCTAATATCAAAAATGTCCAAGGTTAATGAATCTAACCAAAACTTGCAAATACTTTTTGCAATTTTTTGAAATTATGTAACTGAACTGGTATCTAGATACTTAGGTTATTGAGATTTGTAAACTTCAAAAATCTTTCATTTCTTGGTTTCTTGAATATAATTTAGAATTTTACTTTCAACAGAGACAAGAATGCTCAAAAATATACTCTATGTATGAGTATTGAGTCTAGATTCCAAAAGATAAACTTGAATTTTAAATTGAAAAACTTGAATTTTTCTCCTTAGCTTCCCCTTGCTTTCACTTTTAGAGGTTAAAATTTGACTTTTTTTATCTTGTATTGATCAAGGTAAATAGAATATGTAGATTATGTAGACTTTTTTTAGATGAGATTATTTGGCAAATAAGTATATGTATTTGTGTTAAGTACATATTGAAATCGAAAGTAAGCAACAGCTTCAGAATTCAGAATTTCAGATTCAAAAGTGTAAATGGAAAAAAGTCGAAATACTCATGATTGCTCTCAAATGATACAAAAAAAATTCAATTCAATTCAATTCAATCTTTTCCTTATTTTCTATATTCTATTTTATACTATAGACTATAATAGTACTAGTAGAAGGAAGTATCTTTTGAAGCATGTTTAAGACCCAAAAATAAGTGAAAAGTGCTACATAGTATAGTATACTAGTAGGTACTAGAAAGTAGAATGAAAAAATTGGTGATGATTTTGCATTACATTATATATATTGAATTACATATTATAGTGCTAGTACCATACTTGCATAAATTTCGGTATAGAAAACGTCGATATTAAAGTACCCCAAAAAAAGTACTTTCTACAACTACTACTTGGGGAAATTGTTGTACTACTATGTATACAGATTTTTTCTACAAGTAAAGGTACACAATTATACGGAAAATATCTCAAGTCCTAGTTCAGAATATTATCCAAAACTTAGAAAATTCTTTAATTTATACAGATTTTCTAAATAGGTAAAAAAATATCAAGTAATTTATGATTTTGAATTTACATTTATAGAGATTTCAGAACTCAAAGTTGAACGAAAGAACTCTTAAAAATAGCATCAAATTTAAGCTTTTCTGATCTGTAATTGAGTCTATATCATACGAGTAGTATAAAGACACAAAATCCAAAATCCTGTAAAAAGATTTCTATTCCTAAATACACTGCATCATGCTTATTCTGACAATATTTAGATTTTTGGGAATTTTTTGAGTCGAGGATTTCATTACTTTTCATAGTAATCATTTTATCCCAAGACATTTTCCAACTTCAGTACTAGTATTTTTTAAAATACACTCTAAAATCGATATTTTAATACATCCATGGTATACCATGTAAATGTACAAAATATATAGAATATTGTGAAAGCGAAAATTATGCATAAAAATGTATGAAATAGATTTCTTCCAAAAACTGTACCTACTCTTCATAATACTAGTTCAATTTGAAATATTTACTTTGAAGATCAAAATTTTAAAAGCCTCTTTATATAATAGCGTAAATTGAAATTTTTACTCTTTTTTTACTTTTTAAGTATTCTATCACTCTATGAAGTTGAAGCTGAAGCTGAATCTGAAGATTGAAGAAATTTGTCGAATCTGATATCTCGTAGAGTCGAAATAGTCATCGAAAGATAATTTCAATTTATGTTTTTTTACACCAGTCTTTTGTTATTTATTTATTTCTCGAGGGAACAGATCTCCTTTACTACATACCTAGTGCATAGGTACAATGCAATACTTTACATTCTTCGATATTATATTAGTAAATTCCCCATGGGTTGTACTTGTATAGTTGTATTGGACGCGGTGTTAAAAAAAGTCTCGTATATTTTCATACCTTTATTATCAAGGATACAACACGCGTATACGATAAATAAAACTTCCCTTGGAACTTGGAGTATATTGGATAGGTTGTTGGACTCTTTAGGATTCAAAGTCATTTAAAAGATTAGGAAAATATCAAGGAATTGGATCTTATCTAAAATCTAAAAAAAAAATTACAATCATAGTCATACACTTTCTATCCTTAAAACTCAGAAAATTTTAATTTATCTCAAAAGTGAGAAAAAATCCAATATTTCGAAACCTACCTACAGATCGAAATTTCAGATTTCCAGGTCAAATATAAACCTATAGGCCTTGCCTTTTCAGAGATATTTTAGAGCTTAATATCTCTATCTCGAAAAATGAACGTATCCTCATTATAAAGGAGTAGGTAAAAGTAGTCAAAAAGTTTTTTGTGATCAAATATCTGGGTAATTGTTAATTAGATGCCTAATAAATGCCGATATTGATATTATTGATGAAAATTTGGATAAAATTAAAAATCAGGTGCGACCTTCAGAAATTGATAGTTATTAAAAATCTAAACTTTTTTTTTGAATATTTTCTATTTGGACAATTTGTTCAAAAATCCTATAATGGGACAAGGGGTTTACTCCTCTAAGAATTGCGAAAATACATAAATCGATTCATTGAAAGACTTTTTTTTCCGAGTAAACGAGAATTTCCAAGTTCTCCTTTGATGGGATAGTAAAAAAATACCTACTACTTACATGCTAGAATTCAGAGATACATACACTCTTTTATCCAAAAAACTCAAAACTTTTTCTGTCCTGTCAGTATTACTATATAATACTATACTAGTAAGTAATATTTACAAAATATTTTGGATTTTTGATGATATTTTGCTCGCCTAGGAAAGTAAAAGCCTATACTCGTAGTGTATGAGTCTATGGGTTTGTACCGAAAATAAATAAATCGTCTCCAATGTACTTTTTACCATAAATACAATATTCTAGTGGGAATTGGCCTTTCTCTACAAAAACTAGGGACCCAAGCAAAAAGAGCTCCTTTATTAGATCAAAAGTGAAATTTATGAAATTGCACCTTCAACATTGGATATGATGGGATAGGGAACCTACTTATAATACGGTAGAATAACGGAAAAAAAGCAAAGTTAAGTTAAGAGAAAACATGCGATGCCCCTATGCATTATTTTATACTCATCTTATGGCGTTTTGTGTAGAGAAAAATGGAAATAACATCACAAATCATTGGCTTATAATATCCTACAAGAGAATCAGGGACATTTGGTCAAAAAAGCACTATACTCGTATCATCAAAATAATCAAATCCATCAAATGATGCTAAATCATCAAATTACTTCTGAAATTGCCTTCAAAAGGCATCATCATTAACTAACACTAACCAATTATTCGGGAATATTTTAAGAAATACCTACTTGATGTAAAAATTTCAGTTTTTGGACAAAAAGATGAATTTACGGAGTAAAAGAGCTTTAATTTGATATAAATTGGGCTTTATATTTAGAAACTACTAGGTATATCTAGGAACTCGGGAAGGTTATCTTACTATTAAAATTTTGATACATAAAGGCAGTTTCAGAATATATGATCATTTTTAGATAATTGATAATTGTAATCTGTATCTGCATTATCATGAATCTACTAAAATTAAATTTTTTTCAAATTAATCTGATTAAATGCCTAATCGGAGAAATGAACTTTTTTGAATTTGACAAACCTGACTTGTACTATTAATACTGATACATAAGGATATGGTGTGTATAGATAAATAAGCATAGAATTTTGTAAACTTGAGATTCTACTTTTTTCATAAGGGTAAATAAAGTAAATTTAGTATGAAATATATTATCTATATTTTAAATGGGTACTTATAGCAGGTAGTATAGTACAAGGCACTACACTACATATATGAGAAATAGATAGGGGCATGAGGCCTGTGCTCGACAGTTAAGATACCTTATTAGCATGAGGAGCAATTCATTTTACTTTTACTTTACTTTTCCCAGCCCTCAGATATTTTATTTCATGATATTATTTTATGATTTACATAACTAATACAAATAGCACATACTACTACTAGTACTACTAGTTAGTACTAGTACATCAGACCATAAATCAAACGAAAAACCTCGAAATGCATGTTTTAATTAGTTTTTGCTCATTTGTCGAAATTTGAAATCCTAATGAAAATGAAAGATCACATTTGAGATAGTAGGAAAGTCAGGAAATAAGGCAAATTCTTGGAAAATTATCACGAATTTGGTTATTTGAAACTTTGTGTCAAATAAACCTCAATTAAAATTATTATAAAAGAGTCTCAACCTAAAAGAATTGGTGTTTGAATATCAGGAAAAATTTCTTTGAAATTAGGATCAGGAACTTTTAGGAATTCGGTGTATTAGAAGATTGGATTAAATATTAAAATTAGCAAATTCAGATTTTTGACTTTTCTATGCAATAATACTATAGGATAAGTATATGATTTGTCTAATTCTGATTCTAATTAAGAATGTTCTAAAATGTCTATTCGAAAAATCGATATATCAAGGATATAATAGTGTCTGTATCAAGTCTTTTGGTCGAAATACCAAATTGTCAAATATTTTTTTACAAAAAATTGAGAAAATTGTCTCGTTTTAGTTGAATAGGTCTTAAATTTTTTCAGCATTTTGTCCAGAACATGATATACCTACCCTACAATTCATTTAGGTTCATTTAGGATTATAATACTACTCGTATGTATTAGATACCTATTTTAAGAAAAAAGCAAGATTTCAATGATATTCAAATTCAAACATGGCATAGTTTAGGTTTATATTTTGTTTTTCGACGAATCATTTTTTCGATCAATTGAGATATTAAGCCTGACCTTTAAATCTAGTACTTGTACTAATAATGATAGTAGAAAATGAGGATATTTTGAATACCCATTGTTTTTGACTTTGGAACAAAATATGAATAAATTTGTGTGAAACTTTTCCTTTTGAACAATCTGTCCTCGTGGAGTAATTCAAAATATTTTACTTTTCTTACACCAAGTATAATTAATGAACTATCTCTTTGAATGAACTCCCCAAGGGGTTGAACCTTATTATTTGCTTACTTTGCCCCCTAACTATCTTTACTATCTTTACTATATTCTTATCCTTATCTCTATACACTAGTTATAAGTATATATACGAGTATAATAGGTACATTACTGTGTACTTTTGTTTTTCAAAATTTTGCATAAAATTTACACAATTCGATGAAATGTTAATGAGAGATGAAAAGAAAAGTCGAGACTTTCTCATCCCTAATATTTTGGTGACTTGCTTCACTTGAAAAGGATCATATAAATTTCCTTATAATCGTAAAGAAATTCCTAAATTCTATATGTAAGAGATGGCTATTGAGATAACTGGTTCCATTTGAGAAGCTTACAACTTATTTATGGTATTTGTTTAGAATTTACTTATAATTTAGAAATTTTGTAAATGCACTTACGTTATCATTGTGATTCCATATTATATAATTGGGTGGTTCTGGAGAGTATCTGACAGTACTAGAAATACAAAAAATATCATTTTAACATTACAATTTTAAGTTTATTCGGGCAACGCAACCAAAAATGAATCTTTGAAAAATATTGTCAAATTTTCAAGTGATCTAATTGCATAGAACATTAAAATTTACAAAAATTAGGTATTCAATTTACTGCAAAAATTTGTAATCAAAATGACTTTAGGAAATACGGTATTCTCTAAATCATAGATAGAAATAGTGAATCTTTGAAAATTACAATTTCCCAAACTCCTGGATTTCAAAAATTAAGTTTTAGCTATTACTGTAACTATATTTTGAACTAATTTAAACTATCTACTACTATATACGAGTAATATACTCAAGATAAGACATAAGATAAGTATCTGTAAATTAAAAAAAATTGTAATTCTTACCAGGTCAAGTTGATTGTCGATCCTCGATCGATAAATAAATCTGGTCCGCCTAGTACATTCGTTACAGGCTCTGAAAAAAATGAGAAAAAAAATAATTTGAAATGGTCATTCAAGCATATGATAATAGATATTTTACTCGTAAGTGCAACTGCATCAAAGAATCCGAATTATTTTCAATGTCCATATTACATAATTCAAGTATGTACTACAGGCAATGTGTTCAAAGTAGATTTGAATCACAAGTTGAATGTAAAATTCCATTATTTTATTTCAAATTCTCAAATTCAAGACTTTCCCTTTTGGAATCTCGGTTGGATGGACATAATACAAAATTCTACAAAATTCTATTTTATTTGACTTTGTGTCTGGGAGATTTTGCTGAATATTTGCATCCCTTGAGCCGAATTTAAAATCTTATAAAATCCTCAGCAAAGGACCGACTTGTATGACATTTCAATCCATCTAAACTTAAAAATCGTAGATCTGAGAATGAGTCAAATGGACAGTAGTGATAAAAAATCTAAAAAAAAATCTAAAAAATAGACCGCCCGCCCATATACTCACAGAAGAGATGCCACAAGTAAAGCTATTTTACAAAAAAAATTCTAAAACAAATGGGTACCTGTTTTTTATGCTACTTTAGAAAAACCTTTTATTTTAAAAATACTATCAAACAAACGCTGTTTACTGTTTAGGCATTTTAACTCAAATTAGAGATATTAATTAGAGATAAGACTTTCCTGTTCAAAACCCTCACATTAATTAGTTTGTCAATTGATAGTTTTCTTTTGGCAAGTAAAAATGACAATTTCTGTGATATTTTTGGCATAAAAATCCCTTTACTTGTAAGCCTAACCCTTCAACTTCAACTTCAAATATCAGACTCGAACTTCTTTTTTTTGGCAAAATTCAAAGTTCATTCAAATCCTTCGTGTGATATTGAAAGATTTCTTTTGTCAAATTGTAAATCCTCAAATTCGAAAAACCTCTAGCCGAAGAAGTCAAAGTCTCCTTTCTTACTTTCAAAAGCATTTGCCAAAATCTATAAATCTCAAATTTCTTCAAAATCCTTTTGCATTTATCGTACTACCTATTTTGTATCTGTATCTCAAATAAAATCTTTGAAAACTCAAGAAAATTATGATTGTATTAACAAGACAATGTACTAACTAAAAATCTAATTTAACTTAAAACCTTTAGATACATATACGAGTACAGTATATATCATGCCTTCGACTCGCCTCTTAAGTTCTTGAAAAATTTCATTAAAATTAAAAGCTTCTCGAGTCGAAAATTGTAAAGTTTTAACACTATTGAGAGTTGACATGAAAATTTTCGAAACAACTTTTTAAGTATTTCTTTCTACAATACAAGTAGGTATTACAGAATCTGATTTAAGTACTACTTACCTACCTACCTATAAGTTTATAAGTATCTAATAGTAGTCACTACTTGAGAATTGAGAATACGAGATACATTTACTTACAAGGAAAAAGTTATCTTAAGTTTTAAGTCTTTTTTGGACAAAAAAGTGAAGAAAAAAAGAAACAAGAGTGTGTTTATCAGGGTCGATGAGAGACTTTACAAATAAACTACTACTACTAGTACATAGGACTAGTACTGGGTACTACCTTGTTCTTATCGAGAACCCAAAAGCTCTCTGGAGAAACAAAATAAATGGAATTTGTGACTTATTTTCCATTTTATCTCGTTGAAATCCAACCATTATGCCCTCAAATATGTCTGTTTAATTAAAACAGAATTAAAAAAGCATTTTTTGCACATTCATTTAAGACAATTAACTCATCTTTCCTAGATCCAGACACTTTTAGGCTCTATTCTAGTACAGAACTAATGATAAAATTGAATGTTTAGCTCTGTTTAAACTTTTTTGAAACCTGCAAGTACATACATTTGAATTTGAAGTATAGATATGTGAAGACCTTTACAATTTTTTTATCTAAAATTAGAGCATTTTTGATAGTTTCTAACGATTTTTTGGTAACTATAACCTACTCACATGGGCCTTTCTACAAGTTATTGTTATAAGACATCTAATCTCTCTTTTTCCTTACTTATTTCAGAGGAGATTCTAACTTGAGTCGAATGAAACTGACTACATAATACTACTACTAGTAGGTACTAGAGATAGTAGACTATACTTGACTTGAAAGATATCAAACTGAAGTCAAAGTTAGTTTAGAATTTGGTAGAAAAGAAAGTATAAAGTAAATCCTAATTTACATATTCTTTGTATTAAGCTTTGGAGGCGAATTCAAAGTAAAAAGTAAATCATTCTTTCAAAGCCATATGTGTGTGTGTATGTTTTAGCTTTTCTATTTTCTAGTCAAAAAAACCTCGAAAAAAAAAGAGAGAGAAAAAAAATTTCTATAAAACTTGTCAAAATATCACTCTTTGTGCCTCAATCTTAATGTGCAATATATACCTGCCATATCACATCATATCAGACATTCAAAATTCTCAAATTTAGATAAAGTGACGGGTATATTAGTTTACAAGCAAAGGGTCTCCCATCTCAGCCAAAAAATCCTAAAATCCAAATTCTGATATAACTCATTATCAGATACTATCAGATAAAATTGGGCCTAAGAATCATATTAGGACTGCAGTAGAGTATCTGTAGTATGATATTCTATTAAAATAATTTAGTTGCAAAATAGTTTATAAATTTATTAAAATAAAGTGTCACTTTACTTGCTATCCTATTCTACGGAGTATCCGTACTTGTAGTTTTAGGCTTTGTAAACTCCTATAAATCCTCATATTTTTTTGCAAATTTAAACAAAAAACCACAAGACTTGTTTTCCCATTTATATTTCCTATCCTATCCTATCCTATCCTATCCTATCAGAGGGTAGATTATATTTATATTTTATTATAAATTGCTCATTTCAATCTCAGCCACCAGTACCAGTCCTATAGCTAAATCTGCTCGAGTTAGAGTCAAATCTAAAGCTAAAAGTAATACAAGGCGTGACTTGAGCTCAGATTGGATTCTTAAGACTGTAGGCTCTGTTTTTCTTACCGAAATATGTTTTTTTAGATTCAGAATGAAAATGAAATACATACTTATACATAGTACAGAATAGACTTTTCTTATCTCCTTCAGAAACTAATCGAAAGTTTATATTAAAGAATTGTTTACTTTATATCAGGACTCTGGATGAGTTAAGCATAGAAATAGACGTGCTACAAAACCTCAAAGGTATTTATGAAAAGTGCCAAAAAATGTCAAAATTTCCACTAAAAAATTATTCAAGACCTAATTATATGGCAAATACACTACATGATAAAATCGAAAAAAAAATGATTTTATAAACTACTTGAATTCTAATTAGACATTCTATTCTATTGATCTAATTTGATCAAAATTTACTTTTAAAAGTTTAATTGACAGAATTATAAAATCCAAATCAACTTTTTTATCTGATTGTTAGTAAAATCTCCAGAGAAAGTACAAGTAATAGCAACTCAGGCTAATGCTTTTTTCTAAATTTTTTACAAAAATATTTTTTATACTTTATCGGGGGCTTTCTTGTTATTGAAGCTAGGAATAAATTTAAACAAAAAAAAAATCAGAATGTCAGACAAACCAGACTTAGCCTAGAGCAAATTATTGCTAAAATAAATTGTCAAAGTATAGAAGATCAGACTAACCACTACCTACTTACTTCCTGATTGAAATCAATAATACAAAATTGTAGGTAAGTAACTATTCAATTCTCTAAATATTTAGTACCTAACTTTTAAAAAAATTGAGCTAAATTTTGAACTTTATGATTTAAACTGAATTTAAAATTTAAAAAATAACTTGAATTTCAACTTAAAAAGAGCTTTTTGATAAATTCAGTTTAAGTACACACTATCAACTAACCTACTCTACTGTATCTACTGTATCTACTGTATCTACTGTATCTACTGTAGTATCTACTGTATCTACTGTAGTATCTACTGTATCTACTGTATCTACTGTATCTACTGTATCAGTATTATTTAGTTAACACAAATTAATTGATTTGACATTTCAAATCAGACATGTTATGTGTAATCCAGTTTACCTTTACCCTTTTTCTAAAAAAAATTAATATTAAGGATAAGTAAATGTGACATAAAGCTTCACAGAGGCTTATAATTTATTTGAAGAAATTATCTAAATCGTTCGAGAATTAAGCCGCTGCATGTTCAAATTATGCTCAAATTATTAATTAAGATAGATATATAGAGGCTTACAACATTGAATATTTAAGTCCCATAAGTATTACATACTTTTAGTATAATATTCAGTCAGGGTTTAAATTAAAAGAAATTTTGATATTTTTTACTTTAGTAAGGTATTAGGTATAAGTAGTAGGTAGGTTTGGGTTTGGGCTCATGACTGCCGAGAATAAATTCAGGAAAAAAGATTTGGATCTTAACGAGGACTTGAATTCAAAATGTATACTGTAATAACAATAAATAGACTCGATATTTTACAAAAATACTTTACAATAGTACCCTACTAGGTACTATACTACTCGTAGTATTATAGGTAGTAGTACTGGTAAGAAAGTATAAAAGAAAGTAAGAAATATATTTTAAGAAAAATAATAATAATTCTTTCTCCAAGAAATCATAAATGTTCGTGTCAAATTCCAACCTGACTGGTCGTATGAAAAGAAAAACTCATTCTTATGTCCAAAGATATCAAAATAAAATCACGGTTTTTGCTTTGTACATGCCTACATATAATTCAAGTATACTTTCATACTACTACTACCTTACTTAGCAAATTTCAAAATAACCAAATTCAAATTTTTTTTTTAAATATGGCAAAATACTGGTTATAAATTTTACGATTCAGAATTCTGTAGGTATAATTTTTCAAAAATCAAAAAATGTAAGAATTTGCCTTCAGTAGCTGAAGGTAATTTAAAATTTTGAATAGCCAAATACTCATTATCAAGCTCGAAATGAAATACTTATTAAGCGAAAATCGAAAAACCAGCTAGAAATAGGAAACAAAATTTTGCAATAAACTTTCTCTCAAAATTTCAAAAATGAGGATTGAAATTAAGGTTACCAAATGTCCTACTTTTATAAATTTTATTAGAATTTGATCATTTTTGGTTAGACAAGATTTTGTCCTATTTTTGTGAATTACAAAACAACTAACTTAAAATGACCTCAAGTTAAGTAACTAGCAATATTTAGGTATATTAGCTACATAAATTTAATCTGTACTTACATTTACAGGATACCATTTAAATTTCATGCATAAGAGTAATTCAAAAATGGTCGAAATTTTCCCATTTGAAAACACACAGTCCATTTGAGCAATATGTAGTACTACTAGTATAACTTGCATGCATAGAGCCAATAAAGGCTCATAAATGCTCATATTTTTCTCTATACATATACGGATATAAGGTTTGTATGTCCGTATTTATTTTATTTCTCGAGCACAAACACCTTCAGTTCTTTGAGAGGTTTAATTACCATTATTTTACCGTTAAAAACATCCCACTCTCATAAGAGGCTAACACTTAAAACCCCATTGTTCTTTGAGGTAGGTAATGGACTTCAAAAAGTTCAAATTAAAATGCATAAAGTAAAAGTACCCTACTTTCCAGTTTTTTTTTCTCCAAAAAAACTTTAAACTAATTCCATTTGAAGTGTATCTAGTAAGTAAGGTACATATATATGTAGATGCTACTGTGTTTTGCTTATTTATACAAATAGGAGCAAATGGAGGGGATTTTGATGATCTCTCAAGATAAAAGAGAAGTAATGATCGAGGTCTCTAGTTTATCTATTATTCTTTCGATTAAAAATATATACCAAAGCACCAAAAGTCTACTCTAGTTTTGAATTTCTCTAGTACTATGGTATATAAAGCAGTTGTACTTTGAATTCAGAGTAAAAGATCTAAATTCTAAATAAGTTTTTGCAGGTTTGTCGGTTTCAAAAAAGAGAAAAAGTGTATCTTAAAGTTTTTTGGTGAAAGCATTTTCCATTTATTTCCAACCAAAAGGTATGGGAATGTAGAGCGGAACAAGTTTGGAAATAGCACGAAACCTGAATAGAACATGAACCATCGGATTCAGGTTGGGATTGAGAGATGGACATTTAGTCGAAATAAAATTATCATAAAATAAGCTTAATACTCGTACTAGTATCATTAATCCTCAGGTCATACAAGAAGCCTTCTATATATTATCTATAATAAAATTTTATCATTTTTTTATCAGTAATTAACTGAACGTAATCGTGAGTATGTAATGTAGCATCCGCTTTCGAAAATTTTGAGCTAAAATTAGCTAACTTTTCAAATTGAATATAGATTTGTTCTTAAGCTGTCTTTATAAGTTTGAAATATCTATTTAAAAACTTAAAAATGGCCAAGAATGTCCTTTAACCTAATACTGGAAATCTTTCTAGAAATTTTTGAGATAAAAATGTATTTTGGACTACATGTATTTGCATTATTTTTAGATAAAATAGAGTAGGGTACTTAATTTGATATTGGTAATTAGATAGAGATAATAATAATATAGTGGAATATGTAATTACCCTGCTGTATTTTTCGTATATCAATTTTTGATCGAAAATTGATAAAAAATTGACTTTTCTTAAGCAAATCGCTAATCTTAAATCTTAATTTTGAGGCAATTGAGCCTTATTAAAAGCCTAGCCTAATAGTATCTGATAATTTCTAATTGTACTTGACAAATTGCTCTGGATAATTCGACCAAGTTTACATATATTTTTAGATAAAGTACTACTATGTAGTATGAGAAACTCAAAAACTCAAAATTGTACATTAGAAGAAGAGAATAATAAGAGGTTCGTTTCTCATGCTGTAATATTGCACCAGAGTAAAATAAATTCAAAATAAAAGTTCGTTTTTTTACTTACTATGAGTATAAGGGAGAAAGCAGATCAAATTGTGAATAGAAAGAAAGAAATATCTAATCAAAAATCTAATTTTTAGTTGGAAAATCTTCATTTAATTCCACACAAAATTCTAAAAATCTACTATTATCAGTAGGCATGATCTTGGATTAGTTATCCCCAAAGCCTATAAAGTATAAACTTGATCACGTACCTTACTGTTTTATATTATCTGGAAATCTTCAAGTACTGTTATAAAGAACCCTAGTAAAATTGGGTTCACCTTTTTGGGTATTTATTTTGACTCTATTTCTAATTTATGTGCCTATTTAGAAAAAAATACTTAAAATTTTTCCTTTAGATTTAGAATTTTTGATATACCCTTGGGTGCTGCAAAATCAAATGAGTAAATGTAAATATACTCTATACTAGTATCTACTGTAACCCTACATATATCTACAAGTATTAAGATTTGAATTTTGTTTAAGATTTTGTGTAAAATTCATTTAATTATCTGCTAGTCTCAGTTTTTGTATATTTTACGTAGTAGCTAGTTATGATCTTTATGAACAAATGTATCTACCTAGTGTATATAGAGAGATTTTAATTACACTTAACTAGCTTATTACCGATTAGCTCGTTCTAAAAGATACAAATTTTTTCAAATTATTTAAGAATACCTATATAGCATCAACACATCTTTATGAAAAAAATAGGCAAAAAATGAACCAAACCAAAAGTCAGTTTCAGACGTCAAAATCGCGAAGATTTTCTAAGATTTTCTAATACTATCAGTAGATAGGAGTAATACTAGGTACTTAAATAGGTATTTTGAGAGCTTTTTGAGAAAGTACTCAACTTTTTTAAAAATTCATTGTATGTACTAGAATAGATATTTGTATACTCAACCTAGTATACATACATAGTATGATACAATGGTGTTTAAGTCTATTTAGTCAGTTTAATTCTGCACTTTAGTTTAAGTTTAGTTTGCATAATCCTCAAAAGTGGAACATAGGCCCAAAAAAGCTAAAGATTTCCTTACATTTCTATATACAAATATCTATCTAGATACTTGTAGTAATTTCCTATAGCTGACTATCTCTATATATAACCTTCTGAAAAGTCCTATAATACTACACTTTGAGAAACTTTATAAAGAAATCTAGCTCTTGAATAAATGGGTGTAAGTCGTAAAGCGACGAGCATTTATTCAGCTTAAGAAACACGCTTTCTACACTATCCAATTAGCTTAAGTTTTCCCATAAGAATACTTATACTCGTATGTATACAAGTATGAGAAGTCTTATTCAAATAAATATACATTTTATATCAGTAGTAGTACCTTGTATTCGTAGTAAGTAAGAACTTACTTATCTCTATCCCTATACAACTTGAGCACAATTACTAAATTAAAACGTTCAAAAAGAAATGGAAAACAATATGGATTTTATGATTTCTCAAGAATTCTAATTTTTACAAAACTACCAGTAGATACTATGACTTTGTAAAGCATTTTCAAAGCTTTTAAAAACTTAAAAATGTGCAATTATCCCTTAAATAATTTCTTAAATTATTCTGTAATTATGTATGATAATCGATAAGCTGTCTAACTAATCGATAATTATACAAGTAATGTTCATAAGGTTGAAACTTGATCAATTTTTGAAATTTTCTATAAGCCTTAAGGTACAAGTAAAAAAAATGGATATTTTTTTTTGCTAATTCAGGCTTGACACGTTGGAGATTATTGAGAACATATTCCATGGAGCTCTAAAAATGTTTATAGTTTTCAATTCATTTATAGATCCCTTAAATTATATAACTACTTTTTTGAGGACATGGCATAATACTAGTACTATATAGTAGGGTACTATTAGTAGATATAGAAAATTGCTAGTTGTAGGACTTTTTTAGGGTTTCTTTCATTACCTCCGACTATAAAAACTGGGCTAAAGAATTATTTAAAAGTCATTTTACTATTAGTTTACTAAGGCCTAAGGTCAAATGGTCAAGCTCAAAATTGTTCAAAATATTCAAATACCCAACTATCATAGTATTTAAAAAAGGCTTAAGTTTAATGGCATTTATAATTTAGGTTGAATTTACCCCTATATTTTTGGCGCCTTTTAATTTTAAACATGATTTTGCTCAAAATGATGTAACTCAACCATTTGTGAACCGATTTTCAAAATCCTTGAAGTTTTGAAACACCCTTACCACGGAGAACAATTCATAATTTCGAATTTTTGAATTTGGCGCCTTTTAATTTTAAACCTGATTTCGCGCCAAATTCAAAAAGGCGCCAAATTTAAAAATTCGAAATTAGGAATTGTTCTCCTCACCCTCCGTGGTGAGGGTGTGTGTCAAAACTTCAAAGATTTTGAAAATCGGTTGAAAATTGACAAAGTTATGATGGTTTAAAATTTATGCTTTTCAAACTTTGGCGCCAATTTTGGAGGTGTTCGCAACCCATTAAAAAAAATTAAGACAGGTAATTCACTATTTTTAGGGCCTTAAATTTCATAATAGCAGATTTGGTGTAGAGCAGAATGGCCAGAGTCACTGGTAAACTGTATACCGTCCTTTCAAAATTCAAAAAAAAATCAAAATACCTATTAATATTTTTAAAGGTTAGTAATTTAGCCTTTGCAATTTTGATACTTTATTTTTTGAAAAATGACCCAATTTTTGATTTAGAAAACCTATTTCCTTTCTCTGAGCTTTTAAACCTATGCTTTACACCAATATTTCAAGTATTTTTTTTTCTTTTAAGGTCTTACTATAGGGTACTAATACCTAATACTCATTTCTCCTATATCCTTCAAAGGTCTTATTATCAGATAAGATTTTTGACTGCCTTTAGGTTTAGGTTTTTATTATGACTTTTGATAGCAATAGTAATAAAGTTCAATTCTACCTATACCTAACTACAACCTACCTAAAAATAAGAAAGATCACGCAAGCTTTTCTCCAAAAATTCCAAATTCTAAATCGAAATAGAGATCTTACTTATTACATACATGCCAAAGGCTTTTTTTGAGGGAAAAAGTAAAAATACTTTTTTTTCATAAATTATATATATTGAAAATGTAAAGGGCCTTAGAGGCAATCCAGATGTATAGTATTAGATACATTAGCCCATATTTCAATATTGAAACAAAAATATAGTACAAGTACTTATGAGTACCTACTACATTAGAAAAAGTCAATAAATTGAGAAAGAAAACTATTTGTACTGTTGTTTATGTTGATATTTTATGATTTTGCAAAATCACGAAAGTAAAACTAATCATTGGAACTTGCTATTCAGCTATTCAGAATTTCAAGACTTGGGGTATATTTATGCATGAGCAATTTGTAAAACCTTTACTACTGTATGTAAAAGTACCTTAGTTTAGTAGTACTTATATGTAGAACCGATTTTATTGCTCTTTTTACAACTTTATATAAGTACTTTGGTATAAGTAGGTAGTATTTATTTTGATTTCGAGGTTTTTTGTGACTTGTAAGTCAATGGACCATGAAACTTGAACATTTTAGAACATTTTGTCAAAATTTCGAATTGCCAAAAAACTCATAGGTATTTTATTTAAATGTCAATCTGAACATTATTCGAGTTACAATCAACCTTATCTATGTAGATAGGCAAGGCAATTTTTTCAATTCTTAATTGGTCACCTATCACTTTTTACAAATTTCGGACCTCTAGGTCAGCAAAGTAACAAGATTTTGAATCTTCAAACTCAATCAAAATCAAGTTAAAAATCTTCTAAATTTTCTGAAATTTCCTTTTGAGTCCTCTATTTCGTAAATTCTCAAAAATTCAGACCTCTAGGTAAGCAAAGTTACAAGTTTTTGAAGCTTCAAAATACAGAGTGTATCAAAATCAAGTTAAAAATCTTCAAAATTTAGATTTTCTTTTCTGATATCTCCTTTAGAGTAGGGTTCTCTATTTCGTAAATTCTCTAAAATTCTCCAAAATTCTCAAATAGTGTAAAAAATTTATATCTATTACTGGCATTTGGCATACGATACATTTCACAAAATTCGAAGATTTTCAAAATTTTCTATAATCTACATGAAATTATCTCCTCCATAACTTCTCTAAAATTCTCCAAAACCAAACTTCTTTAAAATATGCCTTAAATGTTAGTACTATCTAAAATTTTGACAGTAATTTTGAAATTTTTTTCGATAATATGACCAAATGACTCTATTTGACAAAAAAAAATCCGATATTTCGTATTTCGGAAATACATATCCCTACTTGGTTTTGGAAACTTTTAACTCTTTGAAACTTTTAATATACTTTTTCACACTTTTTTTGTGAATAATAATATGTAGATACTAGGTACTAGTACTAAAATCCAGCAGGAGATTTACAACCGCAACTGTTTAACATAAAAAGAAAGACAAAAAGTCCATAAAAACAACTTTATATTTAAGGTAATTAAAATACTTTTTCAAGGTTTCAAAATTCAAATGATTTGCACAGATTTCCCTCGAGTGAATCCTGGAATTCTAAATTTTTGTTTGTCCAAAAAGGATTTAGATGTAAAATATAGCATTATAAATCTTTTCAAAGCAATCACATTTGCAATTTGTTCACTTGCAATTTGCATTCTGCATTTTGATCATGGGAAAATCAATAATTTCTACTTTTTTCAAATCAGACTTCATAGTATTCAAGACAAGTATACATATACTTTTGTAGGATAGCAGAAGTAAGTAGGATTTCTCTCAATCTTGGATAAAAGGACTAGAATTAACTTAATTTGAATAAAACCTTGACTTAAAGGGACTTTGAAGTGAGAAATCCTTGTAGGATTTTTGCATTTTAGAATTCAGCCGTCCGCTCTTTGAATAAGAAATGATCATTTTTTGATTTAAAAAAATAAGTAAAGGATTGAAGAAATTGAAGAGATAAATCTCTTTAAATTGAACCTGACTGCTAAATTTTGATTGAAGAATGGAAAAATTGAGGAATAAAGGACTCATATCTGATTTTATTTTGGGGTAGGTAGGGTACTACGATATATTACAAAATCAAGTTTCAAAAATATGGGTACCCTACAGATATTGTCATAAAATTACTCCATCTGTTTGAAAATTGTGTTAAAATGGCAAATTTTAATTAAAAGATATTTTCTTTTCATTAGTGTATCATAATAAATATCGTATCTTAGGATTAGTGTATCGTATCCTTAGTCTAGTTTGAAGAATAATTATAGAGTCTAGTTGTGCCATTTCGATAAAAAGGAGAATTTGGACCCAAGCCTTTCGAGGTTTCAAACCCTTTAAGGGCCCTTCTAGGTAAGTTAATCATGAGATTGAGGTAATCGATGAAGGAAATTCCGAATTTGACATCCATCGTCCCCGGGCCGCACGGACCAAGAGCCAGGGGACGATATATCTTTGCATTTCAAGCCATGTGGAACTTTTTTATCAAATAAAAATTATTGCGGTTCTGGCGGATCCTTAAAGGGCCCGCAGCACCGTAAGGGGTGGGGCCACCTGAGTTTTTTGTCGAAATGGCACACCGAGACTCTATGGGGGTCCTCCATACCAAGTTCGGTTAAGATCGGTCCAGTAGTTCTCGAGTTATCCTCTGGACAGACAGATAAACAAACAGACAAATTGCAAGCAAAGTTGAATAGTAAGTGCTCGCTTCGCTCGCACAATAATAATCAGTAGTTTGAATATAAAGTACAGAATATTTACAAAGAGCTTTCAATTACCTATCCTATATGAGTAGACAAAATGTTGTGAAATATTTTTTCAAATATTCAGAATTGAAAACCAATTTTATAAAATTAAGAAATATCCTACCTACTTAAAATGCCATTAGCCTGTTGCTTTATTTTTTAATGACCATATTGGGTCAATTGAACTCACGAATTGGGGGATTCAATTATTAAGACCCAGTTTTCAATTTAATTAAGTTTCTTTTTGAATTTAAAATGATATCTTTTAGTAGAATCTATAATACCTTTGAAAAATTTTAAATTTTAGTTTCCTAATTGGCTTCAATGAACTTATTTCAGTTCAGTCAGTATAGTTAGTAGTTATAATCCTTCTTTAACTTGTATCAATAATTCAAGTCTATGTCTGACTGAAGTTTCAAAAGCATAATAAATTAATTATATACCTAATATATAAGGTAGGGTATACTGAATGATTATTAAAAATTCAAAAATTATACTTCTCGAACTGATGACTGATGACATTCGTTTGTTTTAAAAAGTCAAATGCCAAAAAGTACGTTAAATACCCTACTATCGAAAGGAATTATGATTTAAATACATAACTATTCTAAATGATAAATCAGCAGCTTGAACTTTTATAATTTTACTTAATTGTGCGAGCGAAGCGAGCACTTACTATTCAACTTTGCTTGCACTTTGTCCGTCTGTCTGTCGTCTGTCTGTCCAGAGGATAACTCGAGAACTACTGGACCGATCTTAACCTAACTTGGCATGAACGACCCCCATAGGGTATCGGTGTGCCATTTCGACAAAAAACCCAGGTGGCCCCACCCCTTGGGGGCTGCGGACCCTTTAAGGGTCCACCGGAACCGCAAAATTTTTTATCAACTTCTAGTGAGTTGATTAAAGCCTAGTTATATTGTAAATTGAAATACTCAGAATTATACTTCAGTTTCAAAGGAAAAAGTTCTCTGAAGTTCTAAAGTTCAAGTTTTGCAATCTGCTTATTACCTTATACCTATTATTACCGATAAAATGACAAAAATTTCGAAATTTTTGTCAAAAAAGGGCTGATTTTCTATCACTTTATACAGCTCAAGTACAGCTAAAGATTACTAAAGATTTGAGTAATCTCTACATAATAAAATAAGTAATTACTTTCTACATATTTGAAATAATTTGGCTCACAAAAACTCATAAAATATCTCCCCTCGAATTTCTTAAGATTTTTTTTTCAAACCATATTTGACTTTGGTTTTCTGGAAAAATAAACGGATCGTAAATTTTGATGATGAGTTTGAGCGTTTATTTCACAAACCCACAGCATAAAGTACTTACGCACTTTTTCTTATATACCTACTGTAGTACTGATAGTACTAGATAAAAAGTAAACCATAAGTATAAATACCCTATACCTATAAGTAATATTTGATGGGAGGGCCATCATACCATAATAATGATAATAAGTAAGTAAAAAAAACTTTTTTTTGTACCCGACTTTCCCAAATGATTTCTTTAACTTTTTTTTTGCCAAAAAAAATCTCAAGTTTGTGAATCAGAATCTTGAGGAGATTTAGTTATTATATTAATAATACTTGTAGACTCATATGTATGGAACTTATCTATATGTATGTGGTGGGGGTGGAGACTTATAGTATTTATAATAAAGTATGGTAAAAGTATAAAAAAGTTGAGGGAAAAGCCTTCAGTACTTATGATCTTACCATCATTTATATGACAAGTCGGCTTATTTTGATGGTATTTTCGCCGAATTATCTTATTTTTTTATCACCTACAACACTCGAGCACTAGTAAAAGGAGATAAAATACAGTATAGATAGAAAAAGAAGCTTTAACTATAGCTTAACTATAGCTTAAAAAAGTGATATCTAATATCTAGAGAAAGAAAACAAAATCTTTTTTTATCATTTGAGGCAAGAAAGGATCTTTTGTTCAACCTCTCTCTGCCTGTAATAATACTGAATATTTCATCTATTTGAAGATTCTAAAAAGTCAATGAAAAGTTGGGATCAAAATAAAATTTTGAATACATTAAGATACTATTGTCATACGTATACATAGGTACTACAAGTATCCTAAATACAAAGATACATTCAAAAATATGACACTTTTAAAGTAGGTACTCAACTCAACACATGTACGAGCAGATACAGCAGAAATAAAAACAGAAAGGATTAAAATATTTAAGAAAATTTATCCTCAAGTCAAAAATTTCAAAAATATTTCTGAACTTTCAAAACTACTAAATCATTCATTACGCACTATATTTACATTCACATCTGAAATTTTAATTTTTTAGGAAATTTCAAGGTAAATAAGGCTTTTCGATATTTAATTTTTTTTGATTTTTTCCTCAAAAAAGTTCATGTTTAGACTTTTTTTAGACCTCTCTATAATTCCTTCCTTAATTTGTTAATAACTAAGAGTAAGTGTATTTACAATAAGTACCTACCTACTTATTTTGAAAATTTTAGGTGTTCTATAAATTGAACTTGTACAGGTATTGACCTTTTTGCCCTTGACAAAGTGACAAGAATATCAACAAAAGAATAAAACAGCTAATAATGAAAAGATGAAAGAAAAATCTAATAATGAGGCATTGAACTTATTCTCTTATATATCATCATGGGGTCCTTTTGTTTGTTTATTTTGAGCTTAAAAAATTTAAGTTCAAAGACCAGACAAGTCCGGAAATACTTGTGCTCAAAAATGCATATAAGTTTTTATGATTTTCTTACTCAAAAAAGGGTTATTATTTCTCTTTTTTTCTAATTTATTTCCTACTACCTACATACTTATAAGGTACTTGCTTTGACTTTGAATAGAAGAATTGTAATGAAAAAACTTTCTTTACTACTATTTTCATACAACAATGTCTTGAAAGGAAATGCGTAGGATATAAAAATATCAAAGGATCAAGTTCTATCTAAAATATCTAAAATATTAAGTTCAGAATTCTTGATTAACATCGGTAGACAATTCGTATATCTATTATCACCAGAGAGAATTCTCAAGTGTCAAAACCATTGATTACATAATTTTTCAAAAAATTTTTAGTACCCTACCCTATATTTAGAGCAAAATCAGGTCTCTTTTAGTCAACAAATCGATACTGAAACTCAAAAGTTAAGGCTATTCATTGAGATTTTGAAATCTCAGCTAAATCTGTGAGTATATTTAAAAATCATTCTGTAAGTTTTTTGACAGTACTGAATTTGACAACTTTCCAAAACCGATATTAGTTTCTGATCATATCTGTATCTGTACTTTGATAAAGATCTCGAAAATATCTCGAATATCGTGGCTCTATCCTCTAGTATTGAGAATCAATACCAATAAGATCAAGATTGAGATCATTTTTTTGCAAAAAAAAAATGAAAAAATTTCGAGTTCTGTTGATGACTTTTGTACTTGTGTGTGGTCCAGACTTTTCGATTAATTTCTGAAACAGCAGCTTGGCTGACGTGACGTGACCCTCGAAATAATTTTTGTAGGAATTTTTTTCTTACTTATACTATTAGGTCTCGTACTTTTTTCTTCTCCTAAAACACTTGACTTGACTCATCATTATCATTACTTTCATATGATCAAATCCAAAATACGAGGATCATTTAATATACTAGTACTATAGTATCTACTAGTAATAATATCTACAAACAAACAAGTCCTGGACAAATACTGGACAGAAAAAACAAAAAAAAAAATATGTTTAAGATTCTGCCCACATATTCTCATATTGCTCAAGGAATTTATTTTATTTCATTTTATTTTAACCCTTTATCTTATACTACTGATATAAGAGACTACAGAATACTAGTTATCCTAAAGATTATGATGGTCATAATTTTATAAACTTTGTCCTCGAGAAATTACAAGACAACACTTCAAATTTTTGGCACACAAAAGTTTTTGTTTTGAAGTCTTATACGACTGATACAAGCAGTATTTTGTCTAATTGTCAGTTTTATAGATGACTCGTTGCACTACTACTTACTATACTACTAGGTCTTACATTTGGGATTTAGGATGGATGACAAAACTTGAAGAATTTCAAAAAATAAGAAAAAAAAGTTTTTCTTTTTTAGAAAAAAATACAAAAAAATACAGAAGAATTAAGAGAGAAAATACCTCGAATTCAAAATGTAATTTATTATTTCATTTGTACTGTAATGTACATGTTATACTAGTCCTAGTCTAGTAGTACAAGTTTAGTTGTATTTGTAAGTATAAATAGTGTGAAGTTAAGTAAAGGAAAAGTTGAAAATATTTCTATTAATTTTGTCTGGTGAGAGATGAGAGATTCTTGGAATCTATTATTAATATGTACAAATCAATCTAGAATCTAGACTCTTTATCAAATGCAAAAATGACAAAAAATTAACATGTCCTAGAAATAGAAATCTAAAATTGTAAATTTTGAAATTTTAGTAACTCAAATAATCGTCAGGCTTTTAATTAGATAACATAATTTTTTTGAATAAACGAGCACTTGCTATTTAATTTAGCTTGGACTCTGTTTGTCTGTCAGAAGGCTACTCGAATCGAAACTATTTTAACCAAACTTGGCACGAAGGACCCTTATAGACCCTTATTTGTGTAATTTCAGCAAAAATCACACCTGCAATTGAGTCCTTTAAAAGGCACTCAAAATCGTACTATAACCCCAAAAACTGTAAATATAATTTAACTTTGAACCAACATACACTTTGCTCCAATTAATAATTAACTAAAGAGTAGTTAATTACAGCCTAGTTTAAAATATGACCATTAGTTGGGTCATTTCAGTCCTGTTTTTTTGGATTTAAAGAGATTTTGGATATCAAGCATTTGTGAATGATCCAAAGACAATACAATATATTTGGAAATAAGATAGTAGTAAATAAGTAGGCATAGATATTTGAGTTATTTGAGTTTTTTGGTAGGGGTGTATGAGGAAATAGTTGTAGTTTTCAAAGTGAACATTTTCCATCTGCCAATAATAGATCGGGTACAATCTGCCTGGTAATTTGCTTCATGTGTAAACGGGCCATAAGAAATTCAAATTCAAATGATGATGGTCGATCCATTAGCTGGTTATTTCCAGATTGGAGAAAAGTACTTGTGAAGAATTACTTTACTTTTTACCATATGAATATCACTATATACTTATACATAGTATAAAATCCTACTATAAGAATGTAGGAATTAGGATACATAGTTTCAACACTCGAGATTTCAATCTCAATTTTCGCAAATGGCCCTTTAAATTAAATCTTGAACATATTGTTCATGTCAATGCCTTTTTCTGTACTACAATTTATTCAATAGTTTTATTTTGATTTGATTGTAAAATATTTATGCCATTTTGTTAAGTAAATAATGTAGTATTTTTACGCATAAAATGAATGTACTATCGTAGCTGGGAATTTCCTTTGAATTTGAATTTAAATTTGTATACATAAATAATAATGTGAGAAATTTTTATTTCCAGGCTTGTATCCCCCAGTTTCCCATATCTCAAAAATCCCAAGCTTGGAAGTATATCAGTAGTACTAGCATACGAGTACTGAACTGATAGTGAAAGATACTTTTTCAAATCCCAATTTGATATTCAAATATTCAGTTATTCATTCGTAAAGTTGTAAATATCTAGTAAATGTAAATCGTAGAAATCAATTTGTTACATTATTTCATAGAATTTTATCTAACTAAAGATAAAGGGTACATTTCTTAAGATGATATGTACCCTACTTTTGACTTTTACAGTTATAAAATAAACTCAAATATTAATTTAATCAGCTGGGAAAATTTTGAATTATCCATCTAATTACCCATCTAATTATGGGTATTATGCAAGGCATATCAAATTTTGCTTTTATTTTTTTAAATTATGCTTTTTATCACTCAAAATTATGCTTAAATTTTACTTTTTTATGCTCTTATCATGCTTTATAATTTCTATCTTTAAGCCTAAATTGAAGTAAAAATCTTTGCTTTTTGACACTTTTGTAAGCCTTGAAAGTCAATCAATTTTTTTGAAGATTGAAGTTTTTCGAAAAAGTTCGAAAATAGATACATTATTCCAAGACTTTTTTTGTAAATCATTTGAACCTTAACAAATTGTCATATTCTCCCCTTTTTTTACTGATATTTTCTATCTAGGTACTCCCCTACCTTATTCTAATACCCATGAGTAGGTACTAAAAATTTTACAAAATGGGGAAAGAAAACATTTATTTTGTGGGAAACGAGGAGATTATGTTAAGTATGTTGTAGTCTGTAGTGCTATTACCACATATGATTATTTGAAAAAAACTTTTTTTTGATCCAGATGAGGTGATTTTGAATGACAAGATCAACTTTTATACCCTCACAATATGATGTTTACTGTATTCAAGTCCATTTTTACATATTTATATAGCTAAAATGTAATCTTTTTCTCTCCCCTATTTGTATCATTTGTTCAAATGATGCAATTTAGAAGATTTCTTCAAGAGAATTTAGGAAATGATATACTTGTACTGATATACATACCTATACCTACCTAGAAATGTAGATAGGGTACTGTCGTTTTATCAAGTACAAAGCGTTATATTTTGAGTTTTAAAGGCTAAAATCGAGTTTTTAAATTTTTAGATATTGGTTATCAAATATAGATGTTTTTGAAACAAATATGAAATTTTTGAATGATAAATTTGCCACTTTAGACAGACAAAATATTGCGCTTTATAAGTAGACTCTTTTTTTGGATGCAGCGTTTACGAGTAATGCTAATATTAGAAAAAAATTTCGAAATTTCGACTTACCTACTACAGATAAATGTACAAAGTGGCTGAAATTTTCAAAAAAACGGTAAAATTTTTGAAATTTTGAATAAATTTTAAATCTGGTGTTTACCTTATGTGGGGAGTTGTGCTTACTAAATTGCGTAAAAAAGTATAAAAAATTATGAGATCATACTTTAGTATAGGCTTATAATAACTAGATAGAGATAGCTTACCTTGGCACTCATAAATGCCTAGAAATAGGTAAAATTTCAATTAAAATCCTCATTTATTTCAATTTTTATGCCAATTAAACCAAGCAAGATATTTTGTTAGTAAACATACCTGAATCTCTAAGTTGTGGATATCTAATCATTAAGGTATAATCTTCACTAGTAGGATGATGAATTGCTCGAAAACGCTATTAAAATGTAAATAAAATTAGATTAAATGAGCCAATTAGGGATAATTAATCACTTTTTAAAATTATTTACGCAATAAGTACCTACCTGGTCGGTTGTATAAGTATATCTCCCAACCTACAAAAGTATAA
This sequence comes from Nanhermannia cf. coronata Gr-Ori-00579, assembly GCA_034699045.1. Taxonomy (NCBI): domain Eukaryota; kingdom Metazoa; phylum Arthropoda; class Arachnida; order Sarcoptiformes; family Nanhermanniidae; genus Nanhermannia; species Nanhermannia cf. coronata Gr-Ori-00579. The sequence goes on from JAQIXA010000714.1 coordinate 27,218, forward strand.
GTAAAAGGCAATTTGCAAAATTTGAGTAAATTTTAACTATCTAAATTACCTACAGTAAGAATTTGTGGATATTTTGCAAAAAAAACTTACGGTTAATAAATGTATGTCACGATGTCTAACCCATGATACCTGTAGATGATAGATAAGAGAAACAAATGTTAAAAAATCAGCTTTTGAAAAAGGATTTTTTGTCAAAAATGTCCAGAACAAGTCAGATTTTTTAGGCTGATAATCAGAGTAAAATATATTTTTGTCACAATCAAACAAAGGAAATCATCTATTGTCTTTCCAAGTACTTGTAATAGTAGTAGGTACTAGTACTAGTGTAAGTTAGTCAAGTAAATTTCCAAGATAACTTTTAGAATTGACTTTCGATTTCAGGAGAATGAACAAAGAGAATGAATGGTGATTTACCCGAAAATTTTCATTGTCTCATCGAGAGTTTCTCTCAGTTTATAAGAGAAATCAAGTCAACTTTACAAAGTTCCGGAATTCAATCCAATCAAAATATCAGTATGTAGTAAAGCTAAACTCTAGAAAGTTTAATGTAAAAAAGCCATTTAAAAAGAACTTGTTATACTAGTATTAAAGGCCTTATTGTAGCTTAATCAAGGACAAAATATTTAAAAAATTAAAAATATTAAAAATCAGACAAAATTTTGTAAAATGCCAAATACTCCGATTACAGAATAAGTTAACAAATTTTGGTTCAAAATTCAAATCAAAGTTAAGTTTTAAGCATCTTTATGGTATGCTAGACAGAATTAGACTGATTTGATCTTTAACAAAATTTGGTTTTTCAGGATTTCGACAATTTCAAAATTTGATCAAAAGTCCGAGTATCTTCTAAAAAGTGATAGAAATTCTACTTATCTAGATAGGTAGGTACATTGAATTGAGTGAAATTGCGAAATCATCAAATCAAAATTGAAGACTTTGCAAATCACAAATTATCACAAAATGCAAATTGAAGATAACTTGTGCAATTTACCCTACTTGAAATTTTGCATTTGGTTGACTTTTATTTATACAATACCTATACCTATACCAATATCTTATTATCGAGCTAAACTAAAGCCTATTAAACATGTCAGAAATGAATTTTAAGTCAATATCTATAGGTATTTGTTAAAGTATTTCTTGAAAATTTCTCAATTATCAAGTCCTTGGACAAGTTATTTCACATTTAGACTTTGAGATTCTAGGAATTGTAAAGTATCTACAATTTAATCAAAAATATTTAAAGATAAAGCATTTGTTTTGTAATATTGAAAAGTAGACCTAAAGTAATGAATGCATGGTTCAGAATTATTTGAGTCTTGATTGAGAGATTTTAACCTTTTTCCAGTAAAGTCATTAAAGCATGTATATAATCGTGCTCATAAACTTTTAATTGCTTTGGTTCAGTAAACTTTCGGAAATTTACATTGATTATAAACCAATATATATGAGTTGAGTATTTATGTTTTTGAAATTCAAGCCCTACTTTTATTGCACATTAAGGGTAGTTACATATATAATATCTGTACTAGTAGGTAGGCGAATACTATGGTACATAATAGTAATAGTGGAATGAGCCAAAATTAATGGGAAAATTAGTAAATCAACTAAATAGCATAAATATATAAGGCTAATGAGAATTTCATTTATTTCCACTGAAAGGTCCCAAAGTTATCGTTTTTCCCTCAACTTTCCCCTCAAAAGTAAAGTAAATTTCAAACTTGAAACCACATTAGGACTTAACCATGTGAAATAAGAGGACTTTTTACTTTATATATCCTATCTACTTTATACATTTATACTTTTGTAGCAAGCAAACGTTCAAAAAATGCATAAAATTTGAACATAAATGTCAAAAATTACAAGTTTTCTATCAAAATTCTTAATAGAATCATCAGCAAAAAGCAAAAAAGCAGAAATATTGAATATTTAATTCAACTTTTGCATTAGAATAGTAATATCTACTAGATAATTTTAAACTTTTGATCAACTTTATCAAATATATGTAAACATTTTGATATTTTGATATGAGTACGATTTTTCCCATTTGATTAACATGGGAAACCCTTAAAGGGTCTCCTGAACCCCAAGGTGTAGGGCAATATGAAATTTTTTTCGAAATGGCACACCGAGACCCTATGGGGGTCCTTCATGTCAAGTTTGGTTAAGATAGGTCTAGTAGTTCTCGAGTTATCCTCTTGACAAGCAGACAGACAGACAAACAGACAGACGGACAAAGTGCAAGCAAAGTTGAATAGTAAGTACTTAATTAAGGTAGGGTACGAGTACCCTACCTTAATTTTTGAGATTTTTGTGATTTTGAGGTTTTTTGTTTTGGATATTTTTCTTTGGAACTTTTTGACTTTTGAGTTGGTTAGGGACAAATTTGGATCTTTTGACTGTAGTATGTGTTTTCCTATGGGATATTTGTCGAAGACCTTGAAAAATAAAATATAAACTAGGTAGTTGCCAAAAGCAGAGGAAAGTGAGTTTTTGAGCCAAAAAACAAAATACTTAAAATATACCTTATATTATGGCTAGTGAACTGAGAGACAGTGGGTACTATAATATTTGTCAGAATAGTTCTCATAAAGTATTCGAGAGCTAGAACAAAGTATCAAAAAGTATATCTACCTACTACTATGAACTATGTAGTACGTAGTACTAGTAGATAATAAATTACTGAAAAGCTAAAGTAAAGTAAAAAGCACTTACAATTCGTGCTACTAATACCAGTTCAAATGTACACAGTTTACACTGATATACCAGTATTTCATAAAATTTATTTCTTTCTCAAATTTATTGTCCTAAGTACATACTACAAGTACTACATCAGTTAACTATAATTTCCAAAAAAGCAAAAAAAAAATGGTTTTCTTGACCAGTAATACGAGTAATCTATACAAATACCTTAACTATATCCAAAAATCATGTAAAAAAAGCATAGAAATATGAATATAGGACATAAAAATGCATAAAATTTCCTATCTATAACAGTGTGATTTATTAAAGCATAATTGTCAATATTTATATAATGTGTGTTTTTACAAATAATTAGTTTAATAATCACTAACATTATCCTAAAGGCTAGCTGGCCAAACCAGCTTTAAGCCTGATTTTTCAAGATTGCTTTAGCTTGATTCCCAAAATTATTTGTAAGATCTTAACTAATCCTAAGAGTAAGTAAGATTATTTTACAAAGTAAGTTTTAGTTCATATAATAGACCTCAAGATATAAGAACGTATTTATGATAAGTAGAGTACAATATTACGGATTGATCTTATAGTTAGTAAGTATGTACGTAAGTAAGTAAGTAAGTAAATGAGTAAGATTAATTCATATAATATAGACAGACTATCATATTTTCATACATTTCATAATTATCATAATATACTTTATACAGTATAGTATAGGACCAATACACATAATATAAACTTCAAATTGTAGATTCGTCTCGATTCCCTTCGTTCTCTCTCTAAACTTATATAGCTTATATGCATAGCCCCGATTTACGAATGTATGAGCCCATCTGTGAAGTATATTAATTGAGTATAAATTAGTTTTATTTAATAATTAGTTATTGCGTAGTTTCAATTATAACAAAATATATAAGTTTTAGTTCCATAAGAACCTCGTTTAATTTTAGTTCATTAAGAACCTCAAAGTAGTAAGGTATATATTATGTATGCATTATGAATAACTTCTTATCTTTTTTAGTAGGTTGTATAATTCCTCGTATGATCGTCAAGACTGGCCAAGGTCAGGGTCCAAAGTCCATTTTAATTTTTGATTTCCAGGTTTTTTGAAGAAAATTTCAGTTTACTCAGGTAGGTAGGTAGTTAGGTAGAATGGATCATTCCCTCACAGTGGGTATTATTTTTGATTATTTTATACATACTTGTAATATTTGATGTCCACAGGATTCGGATTATCCATCCACCGGTTGGTTGTTTGCTAGAAATTTTCCAATTTTCAATTTCGATTTTCCCTTTTTTGATGTAACTACTATCTCTGATGTAACTATTTAATATTCACCTTATTTGCTTCTTTTTTTAATTAACTTTAACAACAATTATTAGCTAATTCTTTATACTAGGTACAATATACAATATACAGAATACATGATACAAAATTCGTTATATAATATACTATATACTAGATATATGATACTTGAGAAGTTGAGAGAGAGAACGGGAGACGTGTGTATTGGTCGGAGTCTCGCGAGGGAATCTCTAAAATTTCCTATCTACGTCTATCAGTATATCACACCTATTGACAATACCAATAATAATTAGCAAATTCGTGCATTTTTGCACTTTTCAAACATAAGTAGGTAGATCATAATTTTTGAGAACTACATACTTTGTAGGTAGTTCTATTTTGTATCTAGGTATAGTCAGATTTCAGTTTAGATTTATAGAGTGTGAATATAATATTTTGGAAAACTTTCAAATTCCTTTCTTTAACTTTCTTTAAGTTTCGCTGTTCTACTGTAGTGTAGTACTGGGCCAGGAGCTCTATTAATAATAAAATTCCTTTCAAGCCTTTATTCTCGTTTAATTGCTCGAAAATCATTAAAACTCTTTTGTACTTTCCAATATGCACTAGTTATACAAAGCAGTAAGGATCCTATAGTGCCTACTAGTAAGGATCCTCAGTACTACCTACTTTATGATATTTTTGTACTGCAAATATTTCATTTTGAATTTTGAACTCGAAAAAAAGACAAAAAAAACTTGAAAAACTTTCCAATTTCCAAGCCAAAACCCTTGGCTTTCAAAAGAGAAAACTTGCTCATTTCAAAAACACTCGTAATACATACTGGTACTAGTACCTATTCTGTAGTAAGGACCTGCAATTCTTTTTTTTTACTATTTTAGTTCATCATATACTATTGGTAAGTAATGTAATGTATGTGGGACAGAACTAGATACTGGGGCAAATATATGAGTATTTGTAAAGTGTATCATACAATATAGAGAAGTATCAGTATCATGAGGAGAAAGTTTATAGGGAGGACATGCATAAATGCATTTACGAGCAGCAAAAGTTGAAATAAAGAACTCGGTCGAATTTTTCCTTCGAAATCCTTTTTCTTATGTAATACCTACTAGTATCTACTAGTATTACTGGATATATACTTTTAAAAACATAAAATTCATTCGCAGGAGACTCACAAAAAATCCTGTTTGAAATAAGGGGCTTAGAAAAGTAAATGGAGAAACAAAATACAAGAATCGAAATGTCAAAACTCAAAATAATACTCAAAATTTCAAGTTTGATAAACGAAAATTATTAAAATTTAGGCGATTTTATTTAAGTTGGTACGTAATATATACAGTATATTTCAGAATACGTAAGGAACTATACTGTAGGTATAATTTAGATAACTGCATTTTCATTGCTTAATTGCTTAATTTTTTAATTAGGTATAATAAATTAGTTCAAATCTACAAACTTATTTGGCTAGATAATTTTTCATCCAATTTAGAGAATTATATTGTCTAAATTTAGATCCCTATTTATCGAAATGGGATTCAATTTTAATTTTTTTTAAATAAACCCATTTTATACCCCCAATCTAAATAAAACTATCAGTAGGCTAACAATAAGACTAGAATTTGCTAAATTAAGCAAAAAAGATACTTTTAGAAAAATATTAAAAATTCGTCAAATTTTGTCTATTTTATCGATATAGAATCTACTAAAGTTCGTTTGTTTAAAATTAGACTTTTGGAAAAGATACAGTAGTAGGGTACATATTTTTTACTTTTCTTGGATATTTTACACTTTGATATCAACACCATATTCAGGTTAGATCCAAAAAAAGCAAAAAAAAAATTATTCTCATACAAGTAATCCTCCTAAGTACTACAAGTAATACAAAGCCCTGTAGCAAAAATGCACTAAACTTTCCTGCCTGCAAAAAACTGAGAGAAAAAAATGGGATAAAAAGCTAAAGGATCAGAGCATCACAAATATAATATATTTAGAAATGGGCCAAGAGGGACAAAAGCAAAAAGAAGGAAAAAAAGGAATTGTTTTTGCGTTGATGTGGCCAAAAAAGCTAAAAATGAATCGATATACCCCACATTTACAAGTATATAATAAATAGAATTTATACCTACTATTACTACTACAGTAGTACTATTAGAATCCAATGTATTCTTAAAAAATAGGTTTATTTTCAAAAGGACAAATCCAAAGTCCAAAGAGCCAAAAAAAACTGGAGAACTGGGAGAAGTGAAAATCTCTGGATATGTTTTATGGTTAATCTACATCTGCTGGACTTGAGTATTTTGTCCTATCTCAATCCTTGATCAATTGTGACAGTCAGCCTATACTTGTAACTAGTACATATTGATAGTACTAGTACTTGAAAGAACTGAAGCTTAAAAAAACTGGCCAAAAATGGCAAAGATCATAAAAGAGATAAAAAATATATAAGAAATAAGAAATAAAGCCAAAAAAATAATAATCCTCTTATTTACTTACTCGTATTGGTACTACCTACTTATGATTACTTTCAGATCATAGACTTTGATATAAAAGTCTGGACATAAAAATGTTACTAGTTTATAAATACATCAGAAATTACATTATTATTACTAGTCAGAGTAGTCAGTCATAGTCATAGAGTCATAAAACCATATAAGCTTTCAAGAACTAAATTTTGGCAAATTCTTGTAGTGCCTAGTGCCTACCCTACTTAATAATAGGTAACAAAAAATTTCCAAATTTGGATTCTAATAGCTAGATAGGAAAATGTAACATGATTTTTGTAATCATAATTACATACTAAATATGGCCTAATGACCTTTCAAAGTCTTTAGTTTGAGATACTCATACTCATAAAGTACCCTACTACATTTTTCCTTTAAATCTAAGAATTATTTAGGGCTTAACTAGGTAGGGTACTATAAGTACCTGAAAAATGACAAATAATTTCTCTGTCTAAAAGGTCTATAAGTCTATAAATAATATTACGAGTAAGACTACTCTGAAATTTTATTTACCTCAGTAAAATTTGAAAAATTTCTTTTAAGCCTTACCTTGCAATTACTTATTGGTATTGGCCAGGCTATTATTCAACTGTAATGATTGGTTTGAGACATGCACTTGATCATAAGCTCCATTTTCATTGCAAAAACATGATCGAAATACCAAAAATACCAAAAAATGGGCAGAAAAATCGAATCTAATGTTCTACTACTTGTACATATATCAGTAAGTACCTATATAGTAGAGTAAAAGTATGACGTAAAATAAGTGGAAAAATCCAATCCTATGATCTTTTAATATTTAAATTTGAAAATTTGATTTACTTGGATGGATAGCAGAGTACTTATACTATGTAGTACTAGTACATTATATTATAAAAAGAATTCTGGAGAAATTGTAAAACCCGTCAAGTTTCAAATTTTATGAAAGATAAGAAAATTGGAAGTGTTGGGTTAATTCTGGATTCTCTGGATTTTTTCTCAGAAAGTGAAATAATTGTTTCTGACACTCTTTGTTCTGAGAAATTTATTCGAGAAATTATGTATTTTCATACACTTGAATACTTTAAAGGGTTCATTTAACCTTCAAAAAAATTTCAAGACATGTTGGGAAGAAAACTGAGGTTTTATTAAAATTAAAATTTCTCAAAATCAAAAGAATTTACAATCAATTTTGATTAGATATACTCGTATTACGTAGTTACCTAATTGTTGTTATACTCTGTAAAAAATAGTACCCTACTCATAAATTTAATATATTAGGGCCTAAAATTACCATTAATCTGATCAAAATTTTGTATTTTATGCTTATTAAGATTACAAGTCTGGAAATTTGATTTTAATTAAGCCTCAAGTTGCTTCATTGAGAAAAATTGTAGGTAAGTAGTAAAAGAAAACAAGTTCCTAAAAAAGAAATTCCGATTTTTTGCAAATTGGCAATGAAATATTGCGTAATCAGTCAAAACCCATAAATTACAATGTATTAGTTTATCTCTAAAAGTTTAGTAATATTTATATACTTTGTACTAGTAGTGTAGACATGTACAGAATATTCAGAAATAATAGAAATAATGGGTAAGCGTGTTGAACTGACATGAATTCGAATATTAGCACTTACTTATAACTTATATACCTATAGAAGGCCAATTTAGCTATTTATACAAATATTAGAGATATTAAGCAATTTATCCTTTTTTGAGCTTTTTAATCTGCCAATTTCTACATGTATTAAGTGCCGGAAAAGAGATTAAAGTTTGCAAAGGAAAGTTGAGATTTAGTGAACGAAAAAAAGACAAAAAATTAATTCAAGAAAGGGACGTCGCCTTCCACAAGCAAAGTTACAAAATTCTCAAAAAAATGTTATCAGATCGATCTAGACCATTCACATGCAGTTATCTAGTTAATCATCGAGGCTGAGGGTTGCCTCATCGAGGCTGATGCCTGCCTCATCGCGGCTAAGGGTTGCCTCATCGAGGCTGAGGGTTGCCTCATCGCGGCTAATGGTTGCCTCATCGCGGCTAATGGTTGCCTCATC
>JAQIXA010000715.1:0-35742 GCA_034699045.1 Nanhermannia cf. coronata Gr-Ori-00579
TATTGACGATGTACACAGATATATGTAGATCTGAGACACAATATGAATGGTTTGCGTATAATGCTATAGATTGTTAGCCTGAATATTAAGCCAGTTCCGCCAAGGCACTTTAGGGTATTTCATTGGTTACTCAAAATTTGGGTACCCAACTTGAAGTTGAAAAATCGACCTCGAGTTAACCAATTTTTCTGACGTGTCAAAGGTCAAATCAAAAATCTAAAAATAGGGTCAAGTAGGAAATTTAGTTCCTAAGGGAGTAATTGAAGGTCAGAATTTTTGGATTAAATCTTGACCCTTAAAAAAATCAATTTCTAAACCTTATATTTTTAAATGTTAAAATAGTGTTAAAATAATGTTTAATCACCCCAATATACTCAAAATATTACATTAAATACTAAAATAAATTTTGTAATCCCTTGACCCCATGACCCCTTAAGGTCAATGTCTAAGGTCACTTCTAGCTTAGAAAAATGCCAAAAAATCAAAGTTTTATTTTTGACCCTTGGCCTTTGACCTTAGACATTGACCTTAAGGCGAATAATAATAGTCGGGCTCGTTGTTTCTTAACGAGCTGAATTAAGCCTGATCGTTCATGCACCTAAAGTCATAAATCTGCCACAATATTATCAAATGGCCTTTTTGGGTGGACTTTGGTCAGAGAGAATTAGCGGAATTAAAATTTTGATAAAAATTTAGGTACGGTGTAAAAAAATAGTAAAAAAGATAAATGAATATTAATTCTAATTTTTTTTACTTTAGTTTACATTTGTACTTGACCATTTAGCAAAATTTTAATTGCGCAATTTGTAAAATGTGTCTACGGATATAATAAAAAAAATCAATCTTTACTTGGAGTACTTAAAGAGATACCTTCGACCAAAGTTCACATAAAAAGGCCATTTGAGTACAAAGGACGGCCATTGTATGTAGATGGCGTACCCCAATGGCCCTTAATCAGGACAGAACTCTGGATTTTCATCATATAAACTTCTTGAGTTAATAAATTTACTAGAGTTAATAAGTGGTAAGGGTACATAAACTAGGTAAAACGATCAATTTATCCGATTTATTTCTTGCTGACATTTTACTCGCACGTGACGGCTTCTCGCAATCTATTTTCACATACACAAATAGTTAGAATATGGCACTATATTAGTGGGCCAGTGTTTGATGTTTCTGACATTTAAATTTTTTAATATTTTATATTCTTAAACATAGAGTATATTGGTAAAGCCAAAAAATATAATTATTTTATTGACAGTGACATTGTCATGATATTGCCAGTATGATTCCAAATTCTGGATTCAGGTACTTCTACCCTATACAATTCATTGAGATTAAATAAGTATTTAAATTCTCGAATTTTAACTAGCAAATTAGAGAATTTCTAATTAATTTTAACTTGAAATCTAAATGTCATGCTTTAATTTACCTAATAATTAAACAATATCTAGAAATTAGCAGCTGTGTTCAAAATTTAATAATTCTATCCTATCTCCATTTTATTGACTTTAAATTGTCCCCAGAAAGAAACACCTATTCAATGTTTTTACTTTTGAAATTATACGAGGCCTTTTTAGTGATAATAAGTCCCCGATATGAAAATATTATTAAAACCTTTATTAAGTATCATTATGCGGTTTTGCACTTATAATTAAAAACTTAAGAGAAACTCATAATGAAATAATGAAATATACTCTATGATATTATCAAGCTTTATCAACTTTTTAATATTTAATAAGTGTAAATTTCAAAAGGCTTATATATTCTTCAAAAACCAAATATCAATTATCATTAGACTTTTTCGAGGTTTATCAATCACATCAAGCTGAAAATATTTGATCAAAATGTGGTCTAAAATTAGTCATAAAGAATTATTTCTCAAATTTGAAAAGTTTAGCAGATTCTTTAATAGATATGGAATGTTCCCAATGAGCATTAATAATGTTCAGTATGCATATTCAAAAAAAATGTGCCGATTTTATAGTAAATTCTACGAATTGTGTAATCTGAATTCGATCATTTATGGCATTTTTTTGCTTCATAAATATCATATTGTAGAAGCATCAGAAAATCCAATGATATATATTGTTTTTGTACTATGGTTCTTTATTCAAGGAGCAATATTCATAATTCAGATAATAATGTGCAAGAATTGTAAATCCATTCCCAATAACTACAAGCAAATCATCAAATTTGGTAAAAAAAAAATTTTAAATTTCATTTTTTAACTATACTTAGTACTCTTATTCATAAGTATCCAATATATTATTTATTGGATAGGATATATGGTATTATATATTGGGGTAAGATGGTTTTAATCTGAAAACTAACTAGACTTTAAATAAATGCTTATACCTATATTGCTATATATAATATGTGTTATTATAAACTAAATTTTGTCAAATCGAGTCACAATAAGACAATTCATGAGAAAATTTCGGATAGTTGACTTTTAAAAGGTCAAATCGTCGAAATTTCGAAAAAAATATATCTCAATTCTCGGATTATTAGGTGTCGCTTGTGTAATACTCCAAGGTTAAATACCACCCTCCATGTTTTTGCCAATTTTATTTCATTCATATTTATTATCCTTTATGAGCCCATCAAAGGATGCCATTGTTGATCTATCCAGATAAAAGTCAATAGATAAAAGAGGATTAAATGAAAGATATAAGTTTTGAAAAAGAATTCAAAACCATAATATTTGGGTCTTTCAAGTAATATTGATACTTAGAATTAGCTAAATTTTATAAAAAAAAACAAAACAGGTCTTATTAATTTTTTAAAATTTTAGTCATATTTAATGAAATAGCAACTGGATCAAATTTTGACAAATGTCCAAATAAGTATTTGAACAATAAAAGCTTACACAGTCTGAGATAAAAAAATTGAAAATGTATACTAATTTTTTTAAAATTAATTTACTAGTTGAAGATCGGAATTTAGTTGAAGATCAGAAGGATGAGTTAAATTTAGATTGGTTTGTGTTCTTCCAAATTATTGTTATGCTTGGGTTATCATGTTTTTGGATCCTATACATAATGATTGCTATCCTATTTCCAAACTTGGAAATATTTTACTATTCTTCGTTGCCAATTTGGGCACAAAATACGTTCACTTGGCTAATGTGTATCATGTATCAAACTTATTTTTTGGTAGTTGGTACGGTCCTTGGATTTCATTTAGCTTTTCTCTATGCTGCATACTCCTTTGCTATGATTGGTGCACTAAAACAAATAAAGTAAGAATCTTACTTTAAGATAATGCAATATCATACTCATTTTGAAAAATGAAAATTTGTTTTATATTTTTAATATAATATAATTAATATATGAACTAAAATAGATTTTCAATCATATTAGATATAATCTTTTCATAATTTGATAATAACCGAATTTCATATTTCAGGAAAGATTTAGATGGAGATTTTAATTTTGAGAGATTGAAGAAATTTAAGAAATTGTGGAATGAAATAACCTTATATCATGGTCGGCTAGTAAGTTTTTTTAAATTTAATAGAAAAATTTAATGTATTATATTTTAAATTTGCCTACAATTAAATTTTTTTGATACTTGGAATATATCATTTAACCCTAAAATTTTTATTTCTAATTTTCAAAATAATTTAGACCTAGTAAATAACTAATATCTAATATAATATTCCTTGAATATATAGTATTTTAAAATAAGGAAACATGGGGGATTAAAAGTGAGGCCTTATATACTAATAATATAAGCAACTTTACTTGCAATATTACCCGCCTTTCTGTTTATTTTTATTCCCTGGAATAACACACAAACTCCTTGAACGGTTTTATCTAGGGACTATATACAGGGTCTATTTGCCCCATTTCAAAAAATATCAAATTGATCCAAAAACTGGATTATTTTGGACCCGTAAAATATTTGAAATATAGATAAGACAATTATGTTTTAGCCGAAATTTAACTTTTAACCTCAAAAATTTAGGTATTTGTTAATTTATTAACGTTTAGCTCTCATTTATTTATATTATTCATATAATACTATTTTTTATATTAATCCTATTTATTTTATTTTTAACAGGATACTACCATATTAAGGCCTTTTATAACTATGGCTATCATGTCATGTTCTACACTACTAATTTATTGCAACGTTGCATCACTGGTCTTGTTTGACAAAATACCCTTATATGTCTACCAACTTTTCCCCATTCTTTCCCTATTTACAATATCTATTTTCTTTTTACTTTTCTTTCAAGCTACAATGGTAATAAAATTAGAAATGAAAATTTAATAGTTATTCTTTAACAAAATATATTTGTTTTCATAGATCAATTCACTTTCATTGAATATTATAGCAAAGGCTCGGATGCATACGACTATCTTTCGTGGTAAAATTAGAATTGAAGCTATACAAATATTAAGAACAAATAAAAGTTTGGAAATTTGGTTTGGAAACTTCCTACCTTTGAAGAAACAAACTTTTCTTAAATTTTTACTTTTAATTCTCACAAATACCTTCTCCACATTTATCCTCTTCAAGGATTCAATTTAAATTACTCATTAACATAATTTTCTTTAAAAATGCAGACTTTTGTAGAATCCAATTTTAATCCTCCAAATTATATACTATAATAGTAATATTAATTAGTGCAAAGTTGTTTTAATATAGATTAAAAACTTTTTTAGTAGAATACTATTTGTGCATTGTATTATATATATATCTAAGCTATGATTAAAATAATAAGAATAAGTATTTATTAAAAATTCTAAAAGAGATCTATTCGACTTTCAGGCCTATGCATTTTAAACCAAATAAAAAGCCCTGGAAGCCCATTTTAACCCGAAGATATCCTTTTACATATCATAAAATATTTGTAATTTTTTTCTTTCTACACTACCTGTATGAATGGATTTCCTTTATATTTTATGCATTACAAATAATATAGGTTCCTTATTTAAGCTACAATTAATAAATGAATTTGTTTATTTTGTTATGATTTTTATTTTTACCAGAAAACTTGAATATATTTCACTCACCTTCTTTCTAGTAGTTTTTTTGTGAAAGGCTGAGTATTTTTTCATTAGGTTTTGTGGGTTAGGTTTTGTGTTTTTTTATAACCAATGCACACAGGCAAAAGGCGGTGATTTCGTGCAACGCATTTTTTGAGATTTTTTAATTTTTTTTGTAAAAAAAATTCTCAATCAACCCGTATTTTCAGCTGAATCGATCAGCTGGAACGGTCACTTGAGGGTAAATAGAGACTCCAAAATTTCATTTTTAATTGATTTTAAACTTAATTTTTATAAAAATTGGGAATTATGGGTAACTTTTTAAGGAGATTCTGAAATTGATCATCAATTTGACCTCAGTTGACCCCATGACTAGTATTTGACAAGTTTGAATCGAGAAATGTAAGGGGCAATTTGAGATTTTGACTTGGTATCAAAGGTAACGAAAAAACAGGATAAAAAATTATTGGGCCAAGTTGAGATCTCGCTATAATATCGATTTATGACCTCTTTAGAACAAAATCTCAACTTGCCCCAAAAATTTTTTTATCTTATTTTACCGTTGCTATTGATTTCAAGTCAAAATCTCAAGTTCCCCCAAACTTTTTTCGATCCAAACTTGTTAAGTACTAGTCATGGGGTCAACCGAGGTCAAATTGGTGGTCATATTTGAATCCCCTCAAAAAGTTTCCCATAATTCACAGATTTTTTATAAATTTTAGTCATTCTGGGTCAATTTGGTTTTCATAATTCTGAAACCCCTCATAAAATAACTTTAACATTTAATTAATCCCTTAAGAAATCGAATTTGACAAATTAAAAGTTCGCAAGAGTTCGCTTTTAATTAATAATTAAGTTTGAAGTCAATTAAAAATGAAAGGACGTTAAACGGTTTTCCAGTGACTCTGGCCATTGCGCGGAACACCAAATCTGCTACATATTATGAATTTGAAGCCCATAAAAATAGCAAGTTACCCGAAAAATTTTTTTCCTCTGCGAACAGCGCCGAAATTGGCACCACCAAAGTTTGAAAAGCCTAAATTTTAAACCATCATAACTTTGTCAATTTTCAACCGATTTTAAAATTTTTTGAAGTTTTGACACACCCTAACTATGGAGTATAAACTCAGATTTTGAATTTTTTAATTTGGCTCCATTTTAATATTGACCCCGAATTTACCCGAAAATCGGAATTGAGCAAAATCGGGGTCAAAAAAAATTATTCGGGTAACTTGCTATTTTTATGGGCTTCAAATTCATAATAGCAGATTTGGTGTTCAGCGCAATGGCCAGAGTCACTGGGAAACCGTTTATCGTCCTTTTACCATCTAATATGCATAATTGGCCATCGATTTCAGTATGTTGGATATAAGAATCTTCGATTCTAAAAAGTTTCAAAAATTTTAATATCTAGGTATATTCCTATATAACAGTATGTAAGTAATAGGAAATTTTTGATTTGGACATTTGTCTCATTTTTCAATTTGAAATTCTAGTTTTCGTTCATTTGAATATATTTTGAAAACTAGGATTTCAAAATTGAGATAAAAAGTATCGATTTTTATAATTATATGACATAATAAACTACTGTTTGTTAAAAAATTGCTCAAAAATTTGATTAAAAAATCATCAGTTAGAAAATCTATCAGATATTTATAATTTACTCGTATTGAATTGGACAGTAAAAATGGACCTTATAGAGAAGAGTAGGGTACCATATAAAGAGACATTTTTATTAATAAGTACCCTATAGTGAATTTTACATTATCTTAATAAATGAGCATAATACCTTATAAGTTTTGATATTAATTGATATTTAAACGGATATTAATACTACTAAAGATGGTTTATAGGTTAAGTTAAAATTTCCAATAATGGGACTTACGTAGGATCATAATTGACAACAAACATCTTTTGAAAAAATTGAATTGTTAGGGCCGATTTTCCAACACCTAAAATTCAAAATAAATTTGATTTCAAAAATCTTATCTATCTAACACAGGTACTAAAAATGCTAGCATGAAAATGCTAGAAGACATTCGTAGGCTTTCGAGATATTTAGATTTATATTTGGAGAAACTCCAGCAGAGCTTCCATTCAAAACATATATAAATTGAATTTTGAAAATTATTTTGAAAATTTTAAATTCATGTATTATGATTATGATATTAAAAGCTTTCAGATGACCTTTATAAGACTTTTATCTTACCTCCATCGCCTACTATAACTAATTTAAAAACCGGAAGATTTTCATTACTCGTCATTGGCTTAGCCATAATAATTCAAAACCTAAAAAAGAATTCAAAAATCACATTTTTTATCAAAATTGAGACCTTAGTAAAATGCCCTTACCCTTAAAATGTAATATCAAGTCAAGTCTATATTTCTATCAGTTTTTTATGTAAATTTCGATTACTTCTAAACTTCTAATGAGCTAATGACAAGATAGTCTAATGACTATCTTGTAGGGTTAATTTCTTGAGTATTCCCAATTAAACTTTGTACTTTTAATTCATTCTTTTCTTCTATACTAGGTTTTTAATGTCTATTTGTATCTGAATTTTGAATTTTTTGAACTTGAATTACACTCCATACTGGTCTACTGATATTAAAGGTAGATCTAGAAATTAGAATAAATCATAGATAAGTATTAATAGTAGTTTAAATGTTTTACACAAATTACCTTGAAAATTCCTTTGAATAAAGTTCACAAAAGGGAATTTGAGACTTGGGAAACCTGGTACAAAAATCCTACAAAATTTTAGCTTCAAATTCCCAACTTAAATGGGGCAAATTAGGCAATTACAGAGAGTATTTAAATGGGTTCATTAAAGTTAATTTTTTGAATATATTGGGTATAAAAAAAGTTGATTTGTCAAATTTTGAATAGTCAAAAGTGTAGTGTTGGGGGTATCCGGGTATTAGTAAGGGTTATTTCTCCGAATTTTGAGAGACATATGAAAACTCTAGTATACTATATATGTATAGTATTTACTTATACATATATATAAACAATATCTATGTGTATATAAAAATAAATAGATATTCTATAAAACCCTGCCCCAAAAAAACCCCAAGCTTCCAAAACATCTGAGAGAACTGAGCATGATCTACATACTTAAATCTATTTTAGTTATAATACCTTACTAGTTATACCTACATAATATACTGAATACTCCTATGATAGTTGAATTGGAATTGAAGATTTCTCAGAACTAAAATACCCGGGTAACTTTACCCTCACTTTATACACTTGACTACAAACCGGACTTTTGTCACATCACATCACAAATATAAATATACCTTTACTCCTCCAGATAGATGATATAATATGATGTACCTTGCAAGAAATAAATATACAAAATGATGTTTTCAAATCATTTTAATTCAATTTGTACATAAGAATCTCTCTATAAGGTTTTGGGTATACCTTAAATTGTACTGAAATCATAAACTTGACAAGAAAAACTAGAAAAAAACAAAAAAAAAACTTTTAAAACTTAAAAAAATGGATCTAAAATAATTTCAAAAGTTCAAAAATTATTCAAGATTTAGCCCTAAAATTAATTTTTAAAAAATAACAAAATAGTCAAAATTGGACTAATCCTAAGATAAAATGCAGAAGTTGAGTACCCTTGACCCTAACCCTATGTAGAGAATAGTGAATTTTGTAAAAAAAAATATTGGATATTTTAAAAATTTTGTTTAGTACCCTACTTACTCGTATAATCCCATTTTTTTAACGGATATTTTAGATTTTTAAATGTTTTCTAAATACAGATATCTCAAAATTTTGTTCAAAACTTTGATCTACCAATGATTTTGTAGATATAAACAAAAAATTTGAACTATATAGGATACCTAACCAGAAATAAGGTTAAAGTACCATAAGGTCAAGATATAAAAAAGGTTCTATAAACTTTTATAGATTTTACTTTATAGAGAAGGTTTTTGGAGGTTTCTTTAGAACTTTAGGCTAATTTACTCTACTTAGGTAAATTAACATGTAGACGTAGGTGGAAGAATTTATCATAATATTATATTGACATTACCTATGGATGTACTATGTAGTATGTAGTATGTAGTATGTAGTATGTACATGGAGAAATTGAAACTTTTATGCTCGGGTAAATAAATTTGGTTTCGAGTTGTTTTTGAGAGTTTTGAGAATTTAAAGAGGTTTTTGATGCTCAAAGTACTGGAAAATTATTACAAATCAATGATCAAAGAGAGATGTTTGTTTGAGTTTGACTGTTTGATGTTGACGTATTTGATTAGAGTATTTGAATTTGATGTAATCAGATAGTAAGTAATTGTCAAAGCTTTAATTGAAAATTGAGATTTATTACTAGAAGTACATAACATAATACGATATATACATAGTAGGTGATATTGATGTCCAAAGAATTTAATCAAATTAATATATCATACCACGAATCACAAAGGATCAGGATAAATTCCTACGCCTACACCTTAATATATAAATGTACCTTATGTTCACTTATATTGACCTATTTTATTCTAATTCTGGGTAAAAGGTACTTAAATTTGACCTTTAGACTTTAGTATCTACCTGTAATTATCGTAATTAAGTTATACCTACATCCTACATACAAATATTATTAGGTTTGTGATTAGAATTAGTACCTACAAATACAAATATGATTTTGATCTAAGAAATTCAGGCAAATATACCATATCTATTGAAAGATTTGAATTTTTTTTAGAAAATTTTCAAAAAAAATTCGGAAAATTGTAGTTATATATAGCCAAAATAAAGGTCAAAAACTTTCAATTTAGAATTTTTTCATGCCTCGAGACTCAAGACATACCTAAAAAGAGTGAAATTCTTAATTTCAAAGATACTAGGTACTAAATAGGTACATTCTTCAAAAATGACTACAAATTGACATATTTCGCATTTGCTATAAATAATGGCAAAAACAGACAAATGAATTAGAGCACTATGGTTCTACTCGTATTACAAGTATAATTCGTTTAGAGGTAAAAATATGACAATTTTTTAGCGAAAATTTTCCTGAAATTTTTTTGATTTTTGTTATTTTGTTTTGATTTCTTTCTTCCAGGCTTTTCATCTCAACTCTCCAGTTCAAAGTTCGACTTTTCTGTTAAAATGAACCTTGACGAGAAACATGAAATCACTCAAGCCAACTTTGAATACGTAAGTTAAATTATAATAAATTATGCTAATCTAAGGTACTTACAGACAATTAAATTTTAAATTATTTAGTTATTGAATCCACCGAGTGTAACAATTAAGGCAAAGAAGAGAAGAAATTCAGTCGCACCTCCAACACCAGCTATCCCCAGATCTGAGGCTATTATAGCTTCCCCTAAAGGTCAAAGTGCTCAGACATCAAAAGCCAGCTCAAAAAAACCTTCTACAGCTACTACTGCTATTAGGAGAAGGACAGGTAAAAATTTTCAATTTGATCCATTTAGATTGGATATAGCACCAGCAGGGTTATAATTGCTGAGTTTTTGTAATAAAATTAAGAAAAATTGGGTTTTTCGGTGATTTTTTTGGGTTAAAAATTGAGACAATTTGGATTTTGATTTTCCTCTATTTAGATAGAAACTCTAGAAAATTACCTTTCTCTACATACTCGTATAGGGAAGAAAAAGATATGCAAAATTCTTTAAAATTGGGTTTTTCAGAATCAAATCACTACTATATGTATAATGTTTGCTTTAGTTTCATTAATAACTTTTTGTGGATTTCATTTTTAGTAGTTAAAAGTATCCGACCATATGAAAGGCAAGAAACGAAGAAATCCGCCGGGGATGATGAATTAGGAAATAAATATGGTAAGTTAATGTACAATTCAATAGGTACTTAAGGTCATAGGTACTTTACTTGTACTTTATTTAAGTAGGATATTTGTCCAAGATAGGTAGTAGGTAGGGTACTTACTAATGTAATATGAATTTTAATTTGAAGGCCCTTATGCTTATTATCTGGATCGTTCTCTGAAACCTGTCATTTTTCTTATGAGAGTTATGGGCCGATTTCCAGTCGAAGATCGTCACGCATCTGATGGCACATATGTATGTACATAATTAACTTAATTAATTAATAATTAAATTAATTAGCTAAATTAAACTATATTATATTATGCGTTTATTCAAGATCTACTATTCAAGATTGAGATCACCCCTTTTCATTTATTTCATCCTTACAAGCTTACTTCTTGTATGGGCCTTTCTTGTTGGATCTTTTAATGTTTTTGTCATCACTGTTGGATATGGTGTTGATAAGAAAGAGAGGTAATTTTCAAATTATTAACAATTTTAACTAGTTTCAGTCCTATACCAAATAATCTATTAAAAATTTCGCTAATTTCGGCACTCTTGTTGGTAATGATTTGAAATTCTGTCCAAATCTGACAATAAATCCTCAAAGTTCAAATCTCTAGACGAACTGAAATGAACCTGAGATTGATTTTGAAAATTTTTGATATTATTTCTATCTTGTAGATGATGCTTAATGAAATGAGATAAAATAAAGCTTGAATTCGAAATTGAGTCTTTTTTCTGATTATATGATGGTATCAGAATTTCTGAGGATCTTAAAATGTCGATACCCAAACTAAATTAGAGTATTTTTTTTAATTTTTAGGAATGATACAGTATTATCATCACCAACTGCCCATGAAACAATGCTGCCACGTAAAGGGGTCTATTCTCGAGTCTACATCCAGTGGAAATCAGAACGAATTCTCATCGAAAGACATTTAGTTTTTTTTATTCTCGTTTGGTCATCATTGCTTCAAATCATAATGGGGATCATGAATATTTGTGCTAAACACATTTTCTTCTCACATTTCCTCACTTTTTTATCCTTGTAAGTGGCTTATATGGGTAGATTAGGGATAGTTTACAGTTTTTTGAAGTTGTTGTCATTTTGATATGAAATTTGATTAAGAAAATCTTATTATCTACTTGTATCAGTATCTCTAGACCTAGATATAGCTCTAAAAATTCCAGATAAAAATAACTATTTGTTCTTAAGAAAAAAGGGTGTCCAAAGGATGTATTCGGCTTTCATTGCATGTTGAACCTCATATAAAGACCAGAAAGTCCATTATAACCCGGAAATATCATTTCAAACCCATTTCCGAATTAACCCTAATCTACCCCTATTACTGATAGTTTAATAGATATTGAAATTACTTATAAACTGCTTGTAATTGTTATGACATTTTTATTAGGTCAATTCAAACGATGAGAATGGAGGCTGGAAAAAGGCTTCACAAGTTCACAATCTCAATAAGTATCATCTACTTTTTCATTTTGGTTCTATTGATTATCTTATCAGCCACAAAATTTTCAGCAGGTATGTAAGAATGTACCCTTAAAATGAGATTATTATAATTAAATTGTAATAATCAAAATCTACAAAATATGACCTTTTAATGTAAGATTTAATAACTTTATCATTTTTTTAGAAACTTCAGGTGGTCCACTACTCATTGCAACATTTTTCTTTCGGAATTTCATGCCAGAACTAATAATACCATTACCTGGTGGAAAATCACAAGGGAATGGAAATCAAACACAAGAACAAGATCTGAATTTAACTAAAAATGAGAAATATCGAGATGATAAAATATATATCCGAAGTTTTTGCGGGTTCATCGTAATTTACATTTTGGCATGTGCTAAAATTTCATTATTTTTGTACATTTATGTGTGTGCTCTGCTCAAAAGATGTTTTGCAATTTTCAATGGGAGACTATACAGTAAATATTCTTAATTTATAGATAAGTATCTAACTTTTTATATAGTAATTTCAAACTTTTATTTATTGTCTTTTACAGATGCTATTTTGAGATCAAAGAATTACAAAGCGACCAAAGAAAATCGGTCAATTTTAGGTTCGAATTTTGCATTTTTACACTTGTTTATGGATAGTAGACGAAATAGATAATTTTTTTTTTATAATTTTAGATATACTTTTTGCTGATCATTGTTGCTTAATGGACCTTATGGAAGGACTGGACAAATGCTATAGTTTAGTTCTCGAAGGTTTTTTTGCTTTACAGGTAATCCAAATCAATTTTAAGATACACTACAAAATCGTAATTCATTCTCAAGCAATCAGTGCTAAAATTTAAAATCTTAAATATCGTTAATTATTTTCAAACAAATTCTTACAAGTTCTTAATTTGACTAAATCGATAATTAAATCAGATCATAATCAAAAAAAACGTACTTTTGACAGAGTCAATCTTTATAACTATTATATTATAATTGAACCATTTTTAGTTTACTTTACTAAAACTGGCAAAATATTTGCTAAAAAAAATTTTTTTCCTAAGTTTTCGTATTCACACTTTACAAACTACTAACTGGAAATTTGGAAATTTCGGTGTCTTATTTTCGAGTTTGAACGAGTATTTTGATCTAAAATCTTTATACTCCAGGTATACTGCATCTAGATTCTAGAGTCCAGTGATAGAGATAACTAAGAAATTCTCAAACTTAATCCAGATCAAATAATAACTAAAATGAGGGTGTCCAAGTCCAAATTTCAAAAATATTTTAGATCTCTAATCTACCCTTACTTTTTTATATTTCAGATTGGAACTTTGTGTTTTTTATTTTACTTTGTTATACGAACTGGTAAATATGGCATGAATTACGAAAAATCAAAACCTTATGGATATTTCATTCGTCCATGGGATTGGGTATGTCAAGTCATTTCAAATTTTAAATACCTATACATAATATAGATATTTATCTAATAAATTTTGCAATTTTTTGTTATTTTGCCCAGGTTCCAGGATTAATTATCATAGTAGTCGAATTCTCATTTCTGGTTTATGTTGGAAAAACTGCAGCTGAAGTTGGTGAAGAAGCTATGGCTGGTAAATCCAAAATAAAAATGCTCAAAAAAAATCTCAAAATTTTGAAATTTTGTGCAGGAATGCAGATAGTTCGAAGGAGGAAATTGATGGCCAGAAAAGATGATCGAATCCTTCTCTTTGTAGTTAGTATGATGAATAGTTTTACAGCTTATAAAAAATTGCAGCTATTTTCTGGAGGTTTTTTCTACATTAATAAGAGCTTCCTTTTGGGTCTCATGTCCATCACAGTTATGTACTTTCTTTTCTTGTATCGATTTGGATTAATTCTTGATCATCCTGATCCCATTTGGAGAAATAAGACTGGTAAAAAAATCATAATAAAGCTTTTTTAGATAAAACTATGTTGATGGTCATTATTTAACTTAATTATTTAATTTTTATAAATTAACTAAAGAGTAGTGAATTAAATCCTAGTTATCATTTTTAGGTGAGTTCCTGAAAACAATGGAGGTTAAAGGATCTCCGTACGAGTCTTTATGGAAATATTGAATAATCTGTAAAACATAAATTTCTCATAATTTTGGTTTATCAACTTGTTATTTATTTATGCACATTTTACTACTATACTAGTCATATTCTAGGGGTAGATTAGAAATAGTTAAGAAACTTTTCGAAATTTGGAGAGCCCTTTTTCGCTTGAATCAGTTGCTATTTTGATCTCAAACATTTTCAGATTCTGAAATTCAAAAATCTTTGCTAGTTATACAGTATATCTTCGGATTCTATTGTAAAAATTCAAAGTAAAAAAACAGGTTCATCCGAAAACAAGCTATCAAAATTTCAAAAAAACTTTCCCAACTATTCCTAATCTACCCCTATTATATAGATACCTAATTAAAATTTAATAAAATTCAATGTATTTTTCCTTACTTTATTTCCCATGATAGTATTTCATTTCATTTCATTTAAAAGAAAATCCAAATGTAAATTTTTTACAATATATCTAGGTAGGGTAAACTTATGAAAAAATGAGTGTAAAACCAGGTTTTTCATAGCTAAAATTATTGT
The DNA here is from genome assembly GCA_034699045.1 of Nanhermannia cf. coronata Gr-Ori-00579. Classification (NCBI taxonomy): domain Eukaryota; kingdom Metazoa; phylum Arthropoda; class Arachnida; order Sarcoptiformes; family Nanhermanniidae; genus Nanhermannia; species Nanhermannia cf. coronata Gr-Ori-00579. Next base: position 14,900 of record JAQIXA010000715.1, read on the forward strand.
AATTTACTGATTATTTTACTAATTGTCAAAGTCAGAAAACAAGACAGAAGAAACAGAAGTATTTACAAAAAATATGAACTACGCGGCCTTTTGCAGAATTATATTTACCTTGTAATCCCATACAAATAGTATAGAGGGTATCTACTCACTATATAAAGTGTATAAACCAAAAAATACGTACTCTAATACTATTCTTATGGCCGTTTTTCTATTTTTAAATAGCAATTATCTCTTGATTAAAATACTTTAATTTTAATTGTAAATGCAAAATCATGTGTAGGATAATTGAATAAATATGTGTATGTAATTTGAGGTCAATCCGAGTAGGATTACATGACCTGTAATAGGTGTTTGTGTAGACTGCAAGTGTGTTTGGTATTAAGTATTGTGTTGGGTGAGTGGATTTGAGTGGTGTAAGGTTAACCTTTTGCAGTGGCAGTAGCATAAGAAATGAGGTTTAATACCGATCTGTGCTTATTGCTAGTTGAAAACTTTAACCAATACCCCGCCTAGTTAGAGTGAAATACCTCAGACTACGGCAATTTTTGGAGACCCGCGAGGGTCACACAAACTCAAGTCAAAAGATAATTTTTTACACTTCTTACAGCTATCTCAATAATAGGGAACCTCGATATAGCGGCAATAGTCTTTATTAAGCCATGCGTATAACGTATACAAAAATTGTCAAAATTATGACCCAATCTCGCTATAAAGGCACTATCTTTATCTCTGTCTTTATTCTGTCGAGATTTTTTCTATTTGATTTGAGGTGCCGCTAAAAAGAGAATGAACGGTATTAGAGTTAGATTATTTATTAGGCATTTTAGGGTACCTCCATTTAACGGCAATAGGCTTGTTTCAATCCATGTTTGCGTATAACGTACACAAATTATGACCGGATTGATCTTCAATCTCGCTACAAAGGCACTATTGTTAATATCAAGCTTCAGTTAAATTATTTATATATTGTAATACTCTCTTTAAAGGACACTTTATTTACCATAATAGATCTTTTCTGCATTTAGGGAACAATTCAGTCAAATCCAAATTATTTACCTAAATTTTCGAACATTTTTTGTAAAAGTTTTGGGTTTGATTTTGTGTATTTGAAAATTTTATAAGATCTAGATATTTGTATTCTGTATTATTATGTATATTGATCATTTAGCTTGATTTAAATGCTCAAATATTTTAAAAATCATGTTTTTGAAGGATTTTGCAAAATTATAGTAAGTAGGAATACTACTTATATATATGTATAGGTAGGGTACTTGTAGATAATTTGTAATAGTGTAATAGTGAGGTAACCTGTCACTAGCAAAGATCGAATTTGTGGTTTATGAGAAAATCAGGCAGTTTACTGCTAACTAGATCAAAAAATGGTTTTCGGTTTTGATGTTTGACTTGTCAATGTCAAATGTCAAATTGACTAACCATTATATTACAGTATAGTAGTAACCATATAATGTAAATTTAGTTATCTTTAATTAGTCTAGGACTGACTTTAGTCAACTTTTACCACATCAAAACATAAAATTAATAATAAGTACCCTATCCTATACTGTTGATATTCTAAAAAGTATCTGACAAATAAATTCAAGCTCTTATTTTGAATTTTCAGTTAGACAAATATACATTAGGTACATTAATATAAATGTTTAAAATGCTAAAATTTCTTAAAGGATCTTTTCCATGTTCGGCCTTTCCATGTTAAACCCCATATAAAGGCCAGAAAGCCCATTATAACCCAAAGATATCCTTTCAAAAATAGTTGGGTATGTCCATATTTTATTAACTTTGTATATCTCATCTCATATTATGCCATTTATTTTTGAGGGATTGTAATTTTCCACAAAATCTGTCACAAAAATAATCCAACACCTACTCTCATAAATACAAATTACTTTTAATAATTACCTACTTAAATAGCTATATAAGCATTTATACATACGGTACTCTTATCTTTAGTTTGAATAAGCTTTAAATAATTTATTTGGATATTAAAAAACTTTTTTAATTATCAAAAAGATAAAGTTTTTTTAGTGGAGAAAGTAGAGCACTTCCTACATCCTTACTAAATCTACTGAAATTTCAAGCATATGTCATTTAATATTTTTTGAAAAAAATCTAATTATACTCGTAATTACATGTCTGCTGTCTAGAATATATAGAATAGGACTTTTCTGTACAATTTTACAAATATGCATATAATTGTAGACTGGATTTTAACTTGCTCTACTTTCTTACAGAATTCCTAGAAAAGGATTATTTTTGCTTCTAAATCTGGGCATTTTCCATCCATTTTCCAACTTGATTTGATAATTTATTATAAAGGATTCTTATTACTTGTACTCGTATGGTACTAATACTACATTCTTATAAAGTCTTGCCAAAAATAAAATATTTTTTGTCTTTTTTTGCATATTTATTTGCTTAGAAATCGATAAAATGGTCAATTTGACTATCAAGAAGATCTTGTCAGATTTCAAAAAAGTAGAGATCAATTTTTCTTAAAATCAAGTAAAATTCTACTTTTTAAAGGTAAAATAGGATTTTTGGACTATTTTTAGACAATAATCGGAGACTAGTTAAACGACTGTTATACCTGTTATGATTTTTTTTTAATTTAAAAAGAAACCTTACAGATACTTTTTTTCCAGGTATTTGAGAATGAGTTTAAGTAGTTTAATTTCATCCTTATTTTAGTGAATTTACTCCTATTTTTTTGTTCTTGAATGAAATTGACCCTAAATATTTTTAGTTTAAGTAACTTTAGGTTAAGTTAGGTTAGGATTTAAAAAAATTTTGGGGTTATTTCACCCAGGGTTAAGTTAGAACAAAAATACTCGTATAGGGACAAATTCAAGCTAAATAGGGAAGAAAATAAATCGGAGTTTTAGAAAATTCATTGAATCTTTATAAAAGATAACAGAATTATTATCTTTTATGATTTTTAAAGACATCTTAAAATTCGGTTTAAATTCTTATAAAAATACAGGGTACTATATGTAAGTAGTTGTCAGGTATTTTACCTTAGAAAAATATTTTTATCACAGTAGTGGAAATGAAACTTTTAAAAATGTTGACAAATTTTGCATACTCAAATTGAAATTTGACTTTTTTTCTAGAAAAATAAGTTTGATATAAAATTTTTAGGTATCAGAATTATTTATGTATCTGGTCATCTGAATGTCAAATAAGCATTTGAAGATTAGATAAATTTAAGCTAAATATAAGAATCCAAGTTCCTATAACTTTTGTAAGTGTTTATTCTGACAGGAAAACTGTCAAAAATAAGGACAGTAAACTGAAATAAGATACTCTGGAACAAAATGGATTACATATAGGTTTAAATTCTTGTAAAAATACAGAGTACTAGCAGTGGCAGTGGCAGTGGTGTCAGGTATTTTATATTTGAAAATATTTTTAGACCAGAGGCTGGGAAAACTTTTTAGTCCTGGAACTTTTAAAAATGTTGGCAAATTTTCCATATTCAAATTGAAATTTGACTTTTTTTGTAGAAAAATAAGTTTGAAATAAAATTTTTAGCTACCTACATTTGATTATCTGGATGTCAAATAAGCATTTGAAGGTTAGATATTTTAGCAAAATATAAGAATCCATTTGTTCCTACTTTTGTAAGGGTTATTCTGACAGGAAAACTGACAAAACTGACAAAAATATGGACACTAAACTGAAATAAGATACTCTGGTACAAAATGGATTACATATTGCAAAATTTTATCGATTTTTTCCATACTTATCTCTAAACACAATGACCTGATTCTACACTATTATCAGTAGCTCTTTTATTATATTTTCAATAATATAAATTGCTTTTTCCTCAAATTTCCAAATCAAAAAAGCATCTCTTTTTTCTGCGAGTATACAAGATTTCTAATTATTGTAAATATTTAATTACTCGTAAGTATACCTACAGATATCTGTATAAATTAAATTCAAGTAGATAATTATCTCAGATTTCTCATAAAATGCCCGCATTTCTCAGAAGATTTTTCATAACTCTATTCATTATCTCTTATGAGATCTCATATTTCTCATTAATTTTGCACTCAAACTTTCCTTTATCTTTTTGTCACACAAAAAGAAGAGAAATACGAGTAATGTCAGTCGAGTAGGAAAAAGCGTGGGCTTTCACATGGACAAGGATAAATGGTTGAATTTTTTCAAACAAAAAAAGTACCTAATTTATAACTTTTAATACCCCCTTTAATACAGAATAATACAAACTCAAGTGTCACAAAAATGCTTTTAGAAGTGTCTACCTGTGTAAATCACCATTTTTTCAAAATTATCAAAAAATTTGCATGCCATAAATGTTTAAGTTATAAAAAGCCCAATAATTGACATTTTTGACATTTAAATATTATTTATGTAGGGTACTTGAACTTCAACTTAAACTTAAAATCGAAGGTCTTTCTCGTAAAAATGCAAATAATTGAACTTTTCAAAAATTCGAATGATTTTGTGCTATTTAGATTGAATATTAACTGCTTATTTTGGACTTTTGAGGCTGATTTGATTGATATTTTAGATTATGGTATCTTTATCTTAATTTTCGATTTGATATCCTAGTTTTCATCCACTTTTGATTTTGATTACATTTAGAAATCTAGGATTTCAAAATTGAAAGAGAATTTTACTCACTAAAAAAAGGTAGGAGTTTGTTTTTGAAAGCAACAGTTCAAAGTTTAAATTTTAATGAGACTTTTATACACATGGTTATAAGTTATGTCTATAAATTCCTATAATCGTAGATTTACTTTAGAATAAACTTTCACCTTTGTTAGTCTTTTAGAATTGAAAACCAGGATATTTCTAGATAAATATTTAAGTTCAAGTAATTTGTAATCTCAAAGGAATAATTCTCTTTGTCTCAAAAGGACAATTTTCCATCACTTTATTAATGTACCCTACCTATATAATCTACTGATACTTGTAGGTGTATTTATTCAATTACATAAAATAATAGAGACAAATCACCACAAAATAATCACGACTAATCAAATAAACAGAAACTAATTTATGAGGTCATTTCCATTTGACCTGATTAGGTCTACCTAAAATATCAGTATTATAGTGTCATTTTGATCAAGTAAATAATTCAATTACTTGTCAAATAAATAACCTAATAGATTACTCCTAGCACATTTATAGCGTTTATTACAAGACAATTTCAGTCATTTTAAACATTTTCTCGATTTTATACATTGGAAAATATAAAATTCTGTCAGTATCAGAATCAATATCTGTCAATATGACCTGATTTCTAAAGGTCAAATTTAAGAATTTTAAATCTAGATTTGTATATTGTTCAAAATAAGACAGTACAGTACAATCGATTAAAATCAATTTTAGTGAGATAAGGACTTATATGTACATCTTCTTACTACCAGTAACAAAATCCAAATCTGCAAATATAACCTGACTTGTAAAGGTTAAATAGAAAGAATTTCATTGCAAATATTATTGAAAATAAGACAGCTAAATCGATTGAAATGCTCTATTTTAGTGAGATAAGGACTTTTCTTCTTGTAAGTTATAGGTAGTTTTATGATATTTACTTAAGGTAGTCTATTTAAACTAGGTAGGTAGGTAGGTAGTGAATATTAAAATGAGTTTGGAAGGAAATGGCATGTACATATTTACTGATAGTTGACTTTATAATGAAAAAATCGATAGCAAGATCTATTTTTGAACCCGAGGGGAAAGTTGTGCAATTTCCAGCTCATGATTCGCAATCAACCCAACCGACCAAACCGACGACTCCAAAAATCCCCTCAAATTTATCAACAGAAAGTTTTTGCTTCAGCCAAAACTGAGCAAAAAAGAGAAACACTCTACGACACCCACACACAAACATCATTATAATGATTGTATACTACAGACAAACCTCTTCATAAAGTAACTAAACAACCCTAAATAAGGAAATTTAGGTGTCCTTTATAATAAAATAATATAGATTTTTTGAGATTTTTTAGATACCTACTTATGCGTTTTTGAAATTTTCGAACAAATATCATCATAATAATGGTTGTACTACAGACAAATATAGCGATTGTACGCTTCATCTTCATAAAGTATCCTAAAATATCTAATCTAGACAACCCTAAACTAAATAAGGCCATGAAAGGTCTAAAATTGCAGAAATTGACAGAATTATCGAAATCTGAACGGAAATTTTGGCGTCCTTTTTTTGGGATTCTTTAGATACTTATGTGTTTTCGAAATTTACTTTATGACGAAATTCTATTGTAGGAAACTTAATACATTGTATTGTAATACCTTAATAGTAAGTTATATAAGTACTTTTTGTTTTCGAAATATATTTATCTACAAGTCGAGATCGTGATATCAGTGTCAGAATTAGGATAGATTTATGATTTTTTCATATTTTTCCTGATATGAATATGAATATACTCGTATACTGATACTGGCTTTGTTATGAATTGATAATAGATTAGTTATAAACAAGTAATTTATTGCAAAATGAGCAAAAATTTCAATAAGTTAGGTATAATGTTATCCATGATATTGCTTGTTAATTTCAATTTTCCACTAGTACGTAGATTTATAAAAATTAATTGTGATATTGATATTATAAAAAGGTTAATATGTAGGTGGTCGAGTACTTTTTAGGATACTTTTACGATTCATTAATAAAAATATGCAAAAAAAAAACAAAAACAATTGGGCAATTTTCTACGTAGTTACCTATATAGATAATAGATAGGTCTAGATGCATTAGCAATTATGACAAAATATTTTACAAAAAACGCATAAAAATTCAAAAATAGCATAAAATGTACTAATATACGAGTATATTGATTAAATCAGTAAGTAAGTATCTGATTATAAATTGATTTTTTTTTCTCAATTTCAGGAAGATGATTTCTTAATTCATCCAAAGGCTCGTGGTTGTGGTGCCCTATGGTATAAGATAGGACTTTCGATCGGTGCTACACTTTTTCTACTAGGGGTAAAATACATTTTAGCATCTTTATATTCATGTAATTCAGCTGTGAAAAACCAGATTTTGGTCTTGTTCGTCCATATAAATACATATAAAATCGAGGTTTTTCACAGCTAAAGTCTAACCTGGTAATTTATTCTGTATAGGTCATTCTTATTGAGTTTTTTTTTTTATTTCTAGGCAATTGCAATCATAATCGGCTACGCGATTCCAAAGCAAAATCCAATCAAAGGTCGAAATGAAGAATTTGTCATATTGGATAAGAATGCCGAGAGATTCAATCGAAATCTGGACATTTGCAAATTAATAGGATTAGCTGGCTTTTGTTCAGGTGGTCTAGTCCTTGTCATTTCATTGTTAGCACCAACATTTTCAGCTTCTTACTGGGAAGATCCAGCTGGTGAAATCACTGAAAGTTTTCGAGTTTTTATGGGTCCGGAACCGGAACTTGAGGCTGGAGCACCTCATTCACCTATTCCTGTGACAGAAAAAATTAAATGCATTCAACCACCATGGATTAATTAGAATTAAGAACCGATTTTTTCAATTAAAAATCTCAAATTTTGGAAAAAAACTTACTCTCACTATATACCTAGATAATATTTTAAATCTTATCCGAATAATTTTGAAAACCCTAGCTTTCGTAATGTAATCACAAATTCTCTGTTTTTTTAAATACTTAAAAACAATGGTCAGTTCATTTAACCCTCAGCAAAAATTCTTTAAAAAAACCAAATCTTGTCCATCTACGATATAAAAGTGAAGTCAAAGTTTAGTTTTTCAGAGCTGATTTAAATATATTAACACAATTCCAATGAGAAGATACGAGACAAAATTTAAAAAAAAACATTTTTGATATTTTTTTGATCTTTTATAACCCAATTAAAGCATTACCTAATATTTTAACTTCTAAAATAGAAATATAATCTCATTTATGAAAATGAAATTACCCAAGTATGTTTTTTGCAAAAAATGTTCTATTTCAGTATTTTAAAAGTAATTATGTAGGTAGGTAATTTGTATGTTAGTTTAATATAAGTTGAGATTTTATAAAGTAAATTAGGTAGGCCAAATTGTAGACTAATCTAATAATATAAAAGTTCGTACAGATTAAACTTAATTATCTAGATTCACGAGATTTAGTAAATTATGTTTAGCTACTACAGTATAGAAGTAATGTAGAGTGTCAATTTGATTAACTTTTTCGAATCATACTACATATGTAATGTATGTATAAGGTACCCAATCTGAATATACGACGAGTTCTTGTCAAATTCAAAGTCTGAAATTGAAAATTAAGCCAATTAAATCACTACTAACCTTTAACCTTTATCTAATTATTCTCATTTTATATGACTATCTATCTATCTGTAGCAGTCAATTCCATTCTTTCAAAATCTATTTATACATCTAGGCATTTAGATATTTTTCATAAAAGTAGTCGACTTTATAGCTTATAAAATAGTCGTAAATTTTCATTTTGTCGATTGAGAATTACTAAGAAAAACCCTATATTTATTCTAATAAATTTGTAATCAAATTGTAGTAGTATACTTATAGACTTTAGTTTAAGATCGGTGATCGGAATGAACAAATAATGCTAGATAGATATAGATACAGATACAAGTAAAAAATTTATACATAAATAGCATGCAAAATTGATAACATAGTCGAGATTAGGAATTTTTAGAAATTAGAGGATAATTTACAATTATACTCGGAATTAAATGTTATTTTTGAATATACCTTTAAGGTATTAGGGATTAGATAGATAGGTAGATAATTATTATGTAAAAAATTTAGATTAAAATTGTGATAAAATTTACAAAATTTGGTGCAAAAGTGTCTGATATAAGATATGTAGTAGTATTCAGTAAGTATTGTATGCGTATTAAACAATTTGGATTCTATATTTCTATCTTACGATTAGTACATAGTATATAAATAGTAATTATGTAATTTGACTAATTCTAATACTTAACCCTATCTATAAATAATTGATGAAAATGTATAATTTGACAAATAAATCATTTTTCTAAAAAAAAATTTATGATTATTGATGGATTTTGATTTTTAGCTCTGTCTGATTTACCTAGAGGTTAGAAGTTTTTAATCCAAGTACATAGTTCTGATTTTAGAAAGAACAATTTCTGTTTTAGGATTTCAGCTCGAGATTTTTCCGCTTCTAGTCTAGAATATGTTTGAAATTAAGTATTATACTACAGAAATGCACGAGGTACTTTCAAGAGTTCATACAGATAGGGTACTAGCAAGTTATAGACTAGATTTTGCAACAAACTGCAGCAAAAAGTTTACTTTCTCCGATTTGGGATAAAACTGAAGGTAATGCCATACCTCGGAGAAAGTCGACTTTCTCTTTGCAATTTGAGAAATTCTGCCTAAAGATAGTGCTTGCTTCTGGGGATGTAATATTGTGCTTTCTTTTAAAAATTTGAGGATTTTTAAGGGTTTATTTAACAATAAGATTCTGACCTGTAAATTGATGTATAATATCAATATACCTATGCTACTTTTGAACTTTTTACTATTACTATTAATGGACTTAAAAATGATCATTGATCAGGATCAGGAATTACCAAATTTCATTTTGGATCTTAAAATTTGATTAGACAATCTCAATCTAGGCTAGTTAGTTATTGATAGATAGATAGGTAGGGTACTATTTGTTGTTTGATTCATAGATCGATCAAGATTTTCAATTAGATAAAATATTCTATTACTAAATATATTATAATAAAATCAGAAAAATTCTTAAAATTTCAAAATCCTAATTCTATGAATCATATTGATATTAATGATAAGTATCCAACATTATTTTGTATCTAGAATTTGAATTTTGAATAGGAGTATAATTAGTAATAATTTTAACCTTAGATTTACTCCCGAGACTTCAAGGCTCTGCTGGATTACCACTCAGGATTACCAATCAGTACTTTGACCTGTAACTGACACTCTTGATATAATTTAAGAAACAAGATTTTTTCTACAAAAATGAGAAATGAAGGCTTTCTTTAGGTATTTAAAGAAAAAACTGAAAAAATTGTTTTACTTTTCCTGAGCAATTAGGGCTTGAACATAAATCAACTTGTCTCAAAATCAGATTTCTGCCTTGAGTGATTTCACCATAAAAAAAGTGTAATTAGAAATGCTGGAAATAAATTTTTTCTGACAATACTTTCAAGTAGGGTACAATAACCACGATGAAATCCTCGATATTTTGCCAAATTCAAAGATTTTCAAAAACGATAAATCTGGATGGCATATCATATCATTTTAAAGCCATAACTCATACATAGATTGTAGATATACCTAGGTATGTAAATTTATTTCAAATGTGAATTTTTATATTCTACAATTGACACAAACAAACGTAGAAATTCAGAGGTTTTTTGAGCTTTTTTTGCACAAAAAATACTTATAATATTTCAGGCATTGACTTGGTCTCGTCCCAAATAAAATATTTGGAATTTTGTAGGTTTTTTTTGCTAGAATTTGATGATGAATGTGATCGTAAAAAATTCTAATGGATAAAGTTGATCTATCTGTTTTATACGAGGTTCAACTTTTTACTTTACTTTTTGCACTTGAAATTCCCCACCTAGTTTACCCAACTAAAGTAGTCTCAAGTCTAAAGATATTTGAATTCTACAGAGGATAAAAAACCAGACCAGATCAGGAAAGTTTAATTTTTGAGAATTTTTTCTACATTTCTAGTCTATTTCTAAGCCAAATTTGTTTACTATGAACCTGCTAGATCAAGCATTTTTGAAATCTAGTCTCTTTTCATACATTTTTAGCTTGCATTTCAACAATTAAAGCCTCTTTTTATTTAGGGTCAAAGAGATAGGTAATATAACAAAATCTACCTAATATTTTATGAAATTTTTTCTGAAAGAATATATTCGGCTATTAAGCTTTTATGCATTTTAAACCCCATATAAAGGTCCATTATAACCTGAATCTATCCTTTGAGCATTCAGTCTATAGAATAGGACCATTTTACTTTTATCAATTGAACCATGGCCATTGCCATATCACTTGTAATCAAACAAAAAAATAGGTTAATCCCCAACAGATTTCTCGTTTTTGTGCAAATTTAAACAATTCTATCAGAAGTCGAAAAGTAGGGAAAAATGTAAATAAAATACACATATTGATTTACCACTTTTCTACATGTATTCAGTATTCCCATATGATTAGCATCGATTCAAGTTACAAAAGTATCTTTAGTATTTGGATCGAAATAGTAAATTTTTTGGGTAGTAAAAATGAAAGAAAAAAGTAGATAAATGGGTAGTCTAATGGTTTGATGAGTAAATTGGAATTCTCTGTCAGTTCTAATAAGCTCTCATATAGATATTTATATAAGTGATAAAGATAGTATAGCAAATTTTCGCATCTTTTCAAATTTCAAATCCTCAGAAGCGTGAGAAAAATCGAAGCCACTTTTTTACCCTTCATCTTAACACATATATACTATCAGTATATATGTGTTAAGACTAGCACTACTATCAGTACTAATAATACTATATATTGTGTAAGTATAAGTAGTATAGGTATAGATTATTTTATATTTTTGAGAATGAAGCAAAATTTTTGAAAAAAAACGAGAAATTCAGACGAGTCTCTGAGTCTCAGAGTCAGGGCAATTGTTAAAAGATAATGAAATGAGATTTCAAGTTTAAAAAATTGAAATACTGTCACTAGATCCATGTTAAGAAATAGTCGAAATTCTTTAAAAAAATTTAAAAATATCAAAATTTTGAAAAAAAATTCTCTAATTTTTAGTTTAAAAAGGTGTGTTTAAATAGGACTTGAAAGGAATTTGAAATCCAATTCTTGTCATTTTGTCAAAAATTTGGCAATTTAAAAAAAGGTCGAAATTATCTGGATAAGATCTAGACTAAAAGACAACAAAACTAAATATATTTCTGGATCAATTTCATACAGGGCCCAGGGGTAAATTTATACCTAAAATTTAGAGGTAAATTCAGCCAAATCAGTGATGACATTAAACAAAAGTCTTATTTTAATTTGAAATAGAAGATTGAGAAAATGGACCAGATCCAAGTTCCTTTAAGTTCCTTTAAAACTCTTATTTGTATCAGTACCTATGTATTGCAATTTGTATAGAATTTTTAATATTTTTTTTCTAAAATCGGTTCAAATATTCAAAATTTGAGACCCTATATATAAGATTGAAATATTGTATGAAATATGGCACTTTGACTTGACCTAGAATTCTGAATTAGATTAGATAGGATTTAACAGACCTTATAGAAACTAATTCTAAAGATAAGTACCTATATTAGGGCGATTACCTATTAGGGCGATTTTCTATCAAAATTTTAATTTTTCTGTGATTTTACCTAATCTCTATTGTATCTTTGCAATTTGGCCAGTTAGATTTTGATCAATTTATCAATTGAATCCTCTCTCTTTTTAAAGTAGGCATTTTAGAGTAAAAATTGTGTAAAAAAAGTTTTCTCTAGGACTTTACTACTAACTAGTATAGGATATGGTACTATTGACTATTGCTATCTTGTCACGTACTTACCGACTATAAAAGTATTGGTAGAGAGATAAAAAATTTACTCGAACGTGACCATTTCATCTGGAGAAGCCATCGTCAACTTACTCATTTCAACATTTTTTTTCTCTCCCTTAAGCCTAATACCCAGCCAACTTGCCCAACTATGAGATCAGGTTTTTTTTATCATACTATGATATATTGACAGTTTACAGAATATAAGTATTATAAGTATTATAAGTATTAAATCCATGGATATGAACCTATAATGTTTTGGTGATAAGACCTTTGAAAAGAACTTGTGTTTCTCCCTATTTTTGTTGAAAATGCCACTATATTCTAGGGCTAACTTTACCCCTGCGCGCGTATGAAATTAACCTAAAATATTTTTAGTTTAGTAAGGTTAGAGAAGGATTTCTAAAAAAAAAATGGGTTAGTTTTATACGCAAGGGTCAAGTTTGACCAAAAATATAGGGGTAAATTCAATCAAAGTAGGGATGAGATTAAACCGGAGACCTTATATAAGTAGTGTAGAAATAGAATTTTTGAGTTCTTTATATTTTTACAAAAACTTTCCCTGCTTTTTTTATTTCATTTTTTTTTTTTTTTTTTAACTTTTCTTGCAATTGTTCTCACGCTCTGTGGCCCTTGTAAAGTAAATCTACTACTATGTATATACTCGTATAGGCTACTAGTTAAGTCTCATGTTTTGAGATAAATAAGTACTTAAGAATGAGAGAATTGAAATGAAATAAAATAGGATAGGATAGGACTGAATAGAGAGCTTAACTTCATACTTGTAAACTTGAGATTAGTTAGAATGAATCCAATAAAAACCTCTGGGAAAGTTGTCGGCAAAGAGTTGTAAAAATTTAGAAATTCTATAGGTTCAATTTATGTATCAGTAAAATTGGGAGGAAATTGACAAAATTTCTTAAAGTGGACAGTGATTTTGATTTTGAACCAAAAGGATTCAAAATCATTGACCATTTTAAGAATTTGATCAAAGGGATTTGGGTAATATGGTTTTCAAGCGTTATTTTAAGATTTTTAAGGATTTTTAGGTATTTTATAGCAATTTTGTCCGTCAGCCAACCCTTTATAGACCCTTGATCCTCATGGTCAGTTTAAGCTTGATGCAATGACATAATTGTCTAGGATACTTGTTTCAAAAAATCAACAAAAGATTCAAATTCTATTTGATTGAGTAGAATTTTTCAATCAAATTGCAAATCAAGATGATTTGGATTAAATTGCTTCTCGTGATTTTGGTCATTTGCTTTCAAGGCTTTAAAGTCAAAGGTCAAAGGACTTATACAAAATATTTTAATTGATTTCTGTCAATTAATTCTAAAACTTTTATTTACCTATTTATTTATTTTCAATAGCCAACATTAAATGTGTCTTCTGTTCGGGACATAAAGATTGTATTACAAATCCGCCCTCAAAGTTTTCTGAATGTAATGATGAACCAAGCTGTAAGTATTGTTGAACAAGTTTATACCAAATAAAGTTTAATTATGTAGGTTAGGTACCTATGCATAATATTTAATTGATAATCTTTGTTGTCTTATCTTTTAAATTAAGGGCCCTCGCGGAAATGTTCCCTGTTGTTACCTCAAAACAAACAATTAAAGGTAAAATAACCATAAAACACATTAGATTATACAAAATTGATGAAACCTATGATAGGGTATTCTTTTCTTATATCTGTATTATCAGTATATGCCTATTTTCGGATGAATCAGTTGTTATTTTGACTTTGATTTGACATAGGTATGTATATCTAGAGATTCGTCAAAATACCAACTGATTAATAATATAATCTGACCCTTAAAATATACTTAAGTATATAACAATTTATCTAATTTGAGCAAAATATTTCTTGACTAGCATTTTGGCCGAGGTTGTCTTATATCAAAACTTAAATTGTATAATGGATGTAGATTCTATGAAAAAGAGGCAGTGAGGCACCTCGATACCCCCTCTACTATATGTGTTTGTGGAAAGGTAAAATCAAAAAAAAACATATTTGCATAATGAAATGATATTTTAAATTATGCACCAAAATTAGTAGTATAATTTCTTTAAATATAATATAAAATAGAGTGGTTGCAATGGTAAAGGATATCATGAAGGTGGAGATGACTGGCCAAAAGAAAATGACCCAGCTCCAGGTACGTCGAGAATATAGATTCCTCATGTTGTGGTTGTGATTCAAAATCACAACTACAATACAACACTAGTTGTACGATTGATGCCTAATGCTATCATTTTATACAAAAATAGATCGAAAATAAAAAATTAGTCTTTTAAAACAATGATTAGCTAAAATATGTTGAAGTTTAAAGTACACCTAAATGCTTTTTTTTCCATACTAAAACCACAGACCAGATATGAATAGACTGGCAATTCTATTGTTCAAAAATAAGTCAATTTGAGACAGGAATTTTGGCGAAGCTGGTAGGTGGCGAATGTATGATGTGGCCGAATATATACAGCAAGGCATTTCACCACCTACCAGCATCGCATCGCCAAAATTCCTGTCTCAAATTGACTTATTTTTGAACAATAGTCTTATTATCCTTAGTATATCTGGTCTGTGCTAAAACTAAAATTTTGTTTAATTATGATTATGATATGATATGATGGGTTGTATTTTAAGTTTTTATAACTAATTATTTATTCAATTTTTAGTCAATCCAGGCGGTGGTGGTGGTGGTGATGAAAATGAAGGAGAAAATGCTGATCCTGGTAAAGATCTAGGTGATATTGATGGTTCGAAATTGAACGAGGATGATGAAGACGACGGTAGTGCTTTTATTGGAGCCAAACCACTACCTTTGACCCTTCTCATCTTGACCTCCATCATAACCTTGCTACTCGGAAAGATAATGAACAACTAACACTGCCAATTTATAAACAATTCTAATTCTAATCTGCTAAATACTGTACTAAATCTAAATCATTTGATTAATTTGTAAGAAATTGATTTGTAAACCAAGTACTGATGTAATATATTTGTCAAATGTCTACCTATAGTTGTCTATACTTGTATAAAATATAAGCCTAATTTTTACAAAATTTTACCTTTTTGTTGATTTTATGACTTTTTTCGTACTTTTTTTACAGTAATTTCAAATGCCTAAATGTAAATATTACGTAATTTTTAGGTTTATTCATTTTGAAATTGTATAAAATATGTTGATTCAGATCAAATTTGACAGAAAATTGTCAAAATTTGAGGCAAGGGCCCTTAACTTAAGGACATTATGAATTATGATATGATGTAGCTACAATTTGATAAATGAAATGCTTCTGTAATCAGTAATCAGTTGTATTTATTATAGCTAGCTGGGATACTGGGATTCTGTATCTGTATTATAGACCATATACGAGGAGGTACATATTTTTTCTTAAGGGCTCAAGAGACCAGTATTCGGTCAAATTGAAGTCAAAATCGGCTTAGAAGTTAAAATGAAAGGGTTAGAGACTAGAGTGCATTAGGTATATGAAAATAAGATTGGTTTATTAAAATATTTTGAATTTCAAAAAAAAAATTAAAAGATCTGGGAAAGTTGTCGGCAAAAGGTGTAAAAATTTTGAAAATCTATAGGTTCAATTTATGTATCAGTATATTGAGGGTTTAAAAAAATTTCCTTGTGGACAGTGGACAGTGATTTTGAACCAAAAGGATTCAAAATCACTGACCATTTTAAGAAATTTGATCAATAAAGGGATTTTGGTAATACAGAATATGGTTTACAAGCGTTATTTTAAGATTTTTAAGGATTTTTATGTATTTTATAGCAATTCTGTCTGTCATACAATACAATAATAGACAGCTCTTTATACTCGTAGATACGAGTAGACATTTTTATAAGTTTATTCAAATTAGTTGTTGTGCAAATCATAATTGTGAGAGCGAAGCGAGCACTTGCTCTAAAACTTTGATAGTCACTTTGCCCGTCTATCTGTCTGTTTGTCTCTGTCTGTCTAGCAGACAAATTAATAGATTAATTAATGGTAAATTAATGGACAGATTTTAACAAAAAATTTACATAAAGGGCCTTAATAAGGGAAGGTATAGTTTTGCCATTTTGATAAAAATTCCAAGTGGCTCCACCTAAAGAGGTCTGAGGGTATCCATTTAATCAATTGAAAGAAAATCAAGAATAAAGTTTTAGTGACCAATTATAGCTAGTTATATTTTAGTATTAGGGGTAATCGATAACAGAGAAATCCGAATGTGACATCCGGCTAGCCCGAAAATTGACCTTTGACCTCAAAAAATGAGGTATCTTGGAAGGATAATGATATAATAAGTGGCTACTCTTATCAATGACATTCAATATTATGCTTTACTCGTACAATTAATAATTAACTAAAGATTAGTTAATTAAATCAGAGTTTCATAGAGGTGAATGTAGGTAAGGTCTATTGAAAATGGGATATAAATGTTTATAAATGTTGGAAAATGACTAGATTATGGTAAATTATTTCTCCATACACCTCGATAAACCTAATTAACATATAGTAAGCTAGGGGTCCCTAGTCCCTAGCTTACTATATTCTAATAATCAAGAATATATTTGAACAATTGAGGTTGATACTACCAAACTAACCGATAATGTACTTCGTAATATAATACTAGAAGAAAGAAAAAATGATTTTATTTTCATGTAATGCCTAAGTTAAGTTAATCCTTTATAATCTGTTATTACCTAATATTACTTTATATAATATTAAAAAAACAAAAAAAAATAATGTTATCTAATTAAATAATGTCACCCAATCGGAAAGCAATTTGTAAAAGTTGAATTGGAAAGACAATAAATCACACAATACAATACAATACAATATTGAGTTAGAATTAGAATAGGTAGGATACTTACGATTAGGTAATTAGGTTAGGTAAGTAATATTATTATTTTTTTAAAGTTCAAAACTATTCGTAGTAAAATGATTCACCAGAAATCCCAAATATAATAAATATCTAAATAATCCATTATCATCTTATCTTTAGTATCTGCAGGTAATAAAAAACCTGCAGATTTTTAAAAAATTGGCAAAACAAAATATATGACTCGATCACTAAATAACTTGATATTAATTGAAATAATTAGTAAAGTTAAGGATTATATCTAGTCATTGTAAAACGTAATTTGATTTTTAATGAGAATTTAGTGTGTTTTAAAAAAATTATCAAATTGGCATACAGTATACAGAGACAGAGGTAAAGTTAGGCTAGACCAAAATAATAGAGGTAAATTCAACCAAAATAATAGGGATGAAATTAAGTCATTTTTTAACTTAGGAAGGATCATAGATAAGATTAGATTATCAACAATTTTAATCTAAAATTATTTATTTCGTTAATAAAAAATAAATCTACTCGTATCAGTATAATAAATGAGTTCAAAATATTAGGCTGAATCAGATCAAAATGCTTTTAGCGTTCAAAAGGCGTTTAGTCTTTCAATCATTTTCCAAATTTCATACATACTTACATACATTTCCATTATGACATTTATAATTAGCAAAATTTTGATGGTGACGATTTTTGTATTTTTGAGATTTCAAGGATTTCGAGGCGATGACAGATTTATGTAAATCAAATTAAAATTTTGGGTATTAAGAATTCTCGATTCTCGATACATATATCTTACCTATGTATTTAGATTCAGATTTAGATGTAACATTTTTTGTTATTTTTTTGTCAAGTATTGTATGGCCTACATCATCTACAGTTAAACCGCGTGATAAATTCAATGATAGTCTAAAACCTGGAGAATTCCTGCTCGTAATTGGGGCCGTATTATCAGTAGTTTGCTTTTTTGGACTCTTATGCAAATATTGGATTCATTTTTCTCATCAAGAGGCTGTTTCAGAAAGGCAAAGATCTTCTGGAAATCTGCCAAGTTCAAGTAAGTATCTAAATAGATAGGGGTAGATTAGGAATAGTTTGGGAACGTTTTTGAAAGGGAATCTTGGGGTTATAATAGGATTTCTGGTTATATAAGGCTTAACTTGTAAAGGCCTGAAAGCTGATCCTTTGGACAACCTGCTTTTGGATGAACTTGAAATTAGTTTGAATTTCTGGAATATCTCAAGTATCAAGATAAATATAAAAATTTCGGGTTCATCCAAAAACAGATCCTTCAAAAATGTTTCCGAAATAGCCCTAATCTTCCCTCACCTTTATGAGAAATTGAAATTCAAAAAAAAATTATAACATTTTTTCTGATTAGATTCAGAAAGAGTACCAGCAGTTCCAGTAGTTCCAGTAGTTAGAGTAATTCCAAATGATTTGGCCGTTCAACCTCCAACTGAAGCTCCAGGTATGTTTAAAGACACCACTTTAATAACAATAGAAAACCCAAAATCCGCTTTTTTCAAAGGTTCTCGAAATCACGGTTTTATCCTGCAGATCGATCGGCCAAAATCTCATAAGAAATAGAATTGCGGAATTTTGAAATCAAATGCGGATTACTAAATTCCGCAATACTAATTGGATATTGACCACAAAAACCACGAGAACTTGTGAAATTGGCAAAAAAATTGGATCTTGAATCTTGGTCTGGGGACTCGAAAATTTTCCAAAAATCTAAAAAATTTAATTTTTTATAATTTTTGATTACAGAGGTCAATGAATCAAATAGAAATATGAATACCGATAATATATCTCTGGATAGTTCGATTCATAATACTCTGGACAATTTTCCACCACCATATTCATTTTTCTCAAACCCAAAATCTGAAGAATGTAAGTTATCTTTTCTAATTATCTTGCAATAATTAGTATATACTATATACACTTACTACATACTAAAAGCAATAAAACATTGACTATTTCTGTTTTTAGTTCCTCCAAAATATCAAGACATTTGAAAAAAAGGAAAAAATCTAACTTCTATAGTTCAATCAACAGTTTATTTTAAATTATTTATAAGAAACTTGATAGATACCTATATCTATACTATATACCTATACTATACCTATACCTATACTGTACATAATATTATCTAGTCCATTGTATGTTTCTATTTTTCTGAAATTTTAAATAAATTCAAAAAAATTCCAAATCCAGTATCTATATCGTAAATGCTGACAGAGATCTTTATTGAGATATTTTGCTCTATTTTCTATTTCTAATATACAGAGTAGATATGATAGCATTAGACATTGGTACTTAGGTAAGTACATAGTAGGGTAGGGTATAGTAAATATTATAGGTCAGTAATCTAGGAAATCGTCTCAGAGCATGTCTGACGATCTACATATACCCAAGTAAGTATTGATTTTTCCAAAAAAAAACCGCAAAAAATTGTTCAAACCAATTCAAAACACTCATATATACCATTAGTCTTGAAGATTTTGAAAAAATTAGTTAATTAAAAATGTCATTTAAAAAGCCTAAAAGATCTCCAATTTTGGAAAATTCTCAAACTCAAATAACATTAGACTCTGAGCAATATTGGTTGGGGGATAAAATTTCTGGACAAATTATTCTCACTCTATCTAAAGATATACAAATTCGAGGTAAAACCTATCTGTAAATTACCAATTATTTTCAATTGAAATTTTTGCTAATTTTGCTACAATTTTTTAAAATTTCCAGGGATAGTTGTGGGTATAGAAGGATCTACAATTGTCAAATTGAATGGGAAATTGAAATCACACATGTTTCTTGAACATTTGGAGAAAATTTTTGGAGAATTCTCGTTTATTAATGGGTAGGTCAACTTCTCTAAATTTTGCTAATTATTTTGTAAACTTAATTAATTATTCTGTAATTAGTTATGATGTCGAGCTTATGAAGTATTCTCCAAGAGGTATTTGCATAATAATGTTAATTATGGTTTTTTTAGAGCAAATTATTTTAGAAATAGGGGTAGATTAGAGATAGTTTGGAAAGGTTTTAGAAAAAATACCTTCGAATTCTGGGTATTTACCATGTAAAACCTCATAAAAAGGCCCAAAAGCCCATTTGAAATTGAAGATATCCTTTGAATATCCTGTTTTCTGATTATTTTGACCTGTTTGTTTGAGAATATCATGGCTATCTATCTCTAGATATAAAAATTTCAGGTCAAAATAAAAACTTGATCTTCCGAAAACAGAGTATCAATTTATCAAAAGATTTCTGGACTATCCCTTTCTACCCCCTACAATACCTATTTATACTTAAACTTATACCTATTTCTTTATAGATCTAAACGGATTTGTGACCAAGATAAATAAAGGACAAAATAAATTTGATTTTGAAGTCCCAATCCCAAAAAAAGATCGATATCC
>JAQIXA010000716.1:0-35736 GCA_034699045.1 Nanhermannia cf. coronata Gr-Ori-00579
TCTAAAGTCTACGATGAGAGTGGTAAAGATTCTAGCTAAGGCTAGATCTTTTGTAGTAAAAGTCCTTAAGGGCCCTTCTATACTATAGTATATTATATAGTAAGGTTTTGTGTAGTGTAGGTACACAACTACACAACACCTGTACAAAAATTAATTTTTTGATTAAATTAAAGACTTCAATTTCACTGTCAAAATGGTCTTAAAATATTGAAGATCGATCGACGAACTGATATTTTAAAAAAACTTACAAAATTTTATCTTTCAAAAAAGCTTACGGCATTTTATCTTATACTTAATTTAAATAGCAATATCGAGTTTAATTATCGTTTATTTGCTACTAATAAGAAATGAAAAATTATTCGTAGGTTTTCTAATTGGTTTTGAATTTATGGTTTATCTAACTTACCTGAATATTAAATAGTCATGAGCATATCAGTAGTAGTAGTACATGTATACGAGCTTCAAATTAAAATTTAATTGACTTGAAACTCCTACTACAAGTAGTATCTACAGTACCTATAGGATAGGTATTATAAAGTTAGCAGTTAATTTTCTATAATTTCTGTAATTTCTATTCCAAGCCAATTCCATATCGAGAAGTACTAGTAGTGCAATTACCGATTATCCAATTTAATTATAAATCATTAAGTAACATACTACTAGTACTACTGACTACTACTACTGCTACTATATATCTACCTGTACAAAAACTTATTTTTAGATTAAATTGAGCTCAATTTCACTACTTGAATTGGAACTTACCTACATTTTTGAGACTTTTTTTGGGTAGAAAAAAAAACTTTTATACAAACTTTCTTTTCTGAAATTCTGACCTAAACCAATTAAATAAACTTGTTCAAAGTTCTCAAAAAAAAGTTTGAAGTTTGACTGAAAAAAGTCTACAAAAACTCAAAAAAACTTTTTGCCTTTTTTTGTCGAAAATTGAACAATTTAAATTAAATTTTCAAGATCAATTCTTGTAGGTACTTTTAACTTTTCTATACTGGTAGGGTACTGGGCAAATTCCCCTTAGGACTATTTTAATTAAATTTCAACCTTTTTTACTTACTAGAGATATTTATTTATTCTACCAGAAGCAACTTGACATCCTGTATATTAACTTAAGATTAGATAAATATGCCAAATTTAGGTCAAAGTTTAGAAATTTTCTGTAATTTTATAAAGAACTCCATATAGATAGGTAGGTAATAGGTAAGTACATGAGTAATGTTAATGTAAATGTGAAATATGATATTTTTATTTATTTTTCTTTTTTTGTGGTTTTTTTTCTCGACATTTAAATTAAACCCTTGTTTCTATTCAATATCCCCTATGGCTTTTTTCCCAATGAAATGAAATATTACCAGTTTTTACCAGATAGAAAAAAAATCCTTTCTTTGAGCATTATTATCGTCGTAAATCTAACTTGAATGCAATGAATACTATAATTCAAGGAATTCAAAAATACTAGTCAAGTACTTATATAGTATCCTCTCTATGTTTATGTATTTCATAAAGAAAATGACTAATACCTATCTGTATTGCAGTATGTAGCTTTAAACTCAGAAATTTTTTGATTGTCAACAACTTTTATCGGTATAAAAATGCCAATATTTCATGTTAAAGATGCTTCAAAATTGAAAATTTTTTGGATTTTTAGCTCAACAGGCCAATTTAAATCACAATTTTCGAACACAAAATCGTAAAAAATTCAAAAGTAAATAATTTTAAGAGAAGATACTTTGATGAAAGATACTCGTACCTATATTTGGTCTAGGTAATCTCTATTTTTCTATGAGTCAATATGATGGGATAAAAGTATCTAAAAATTAAATTTTCCAAATTTAAGCTTTTTATACAAGATTTGGAACCAAATTTTTTAAAATTTTGACAATTTTCCATTGATTTAAATGCTCTAAATTCTAAAAGTTCAAGAGTCAGAATAAATTTTAAGGTATTTTATGAGACCGGGATCTTATCTCTATGTATGAAGTAGTCATATGGGGAGATTACAAGTTTAATAAATTCTTTATTTCATATTTACTTTTCTCTTTAAGTAGGGACTTGTACCTACTTATTATACAATCGTACATATAATGTAGGTAGGTAGTTTTGCAAATAAAAATATATTTACGAACCGGATCTGAACTTACAGGAAGGAGAAACGATTTCATGAAAAGTTTATTTATTTATTTATTTTTATTTCTCCATTTTGTTAAGCATTTCTTGAGGGAATTTTTGCATTTGTATAAGCCATTAGATCAAGACAGTAAAAAAGATAGATATCAGATTTCAAACCCTAGGGAAAGTACCAACCGTAGCTGTAATGTACTCGTATATATCTAATAGATTTATTAGTCCAATATTACATTAATAAAGGCTTATTTAATAAAAAAAAACTAAAATCCATGCCTATCGGGAATCTTAATCTCAAGTCCAAGAAAAAAAATTACCTAAAAAGTCGTTTTATGATTAGATAAGACATATGACCAATTAGGTGAATAGTCCGAAAAATAGAAAAAAATATCACATTTTTATTTTTATCGTCATTTCAAGTGATAGATTACTAAAATTCTAGATTTCTAGAACATAAATAAAGCTCATAATCACAGTTTTGATATGGTAGAAAAGTACCCTACCTGTATATTATTTGAAATAAAAAGTGCCAAAGCTATAGTGAAAAGTGTTCATAAAACTTGAGAAATACCTATAGAGTAAGGTCCTATATCGTATGGTAGATATATACCTAGATATTTTGAATTTTGAATTTTAAATTCCATTTATAATCAAACTTTGATTTTCCGGATTTAATTACGGTTAGTAGATTCCTCGTATTCATCGTTTATAAGGTAATGAAATGTTAAAAAATGAATGTCTTCAAATCATATAATGTTTCACCGTGCTATATCTTAAATGGATTTGACAAAATCACTAATAAAAGTTTCAGTAAAGTCCTTAAATTAAAAAAAAAGTTTGTGATAACTTTGCTATTAGAGTAAGCTACTACTACTACTATAGTAGTATAAGTAAGCAATTTTTCGATATATTTTTTGCCCTCTATATCATATTATTGTAGATCAAGTCCGGATCTCTTTTCAAGCGATTCTCGTAATAAAAACGGACTTCAAAAGTGCTTCTACTCTAGATTCTAGTATAAATATTTGATTAGAAAAACAGGAAAAAACTCAAAAAGGCTCTATTCTATGTCCAGAATACCAAAATATTTCTACTCCTATTTCAATATACTGCTAGATATACATATGTAGTACCTACTTTGACTTCTTTATAAAGTTCTTTTAACTGTATCCTACAAAAAATAGAGTTTTAAACAAGGTACCTATATATAGTCTTTTTATATTTTTAGGCTTTTTAGGCTTTTTTGCATGTCCTAGACGAGAAATTAGAGATCAGTATTTCAGATATTTTGAGAGTACTTTTTAAAGATATTTTGCTGTAGTTTTAAATAGACTAAACTAGTAGATCAACTGATAGTTGATAGACAACACTTTTATTTCAATTTAAGTGGCACATGACATTGAAAGTAGTAGAGGAATAATTCAATTTATTTACTTTTTTCGATCCCTTATCTATACGAGTAGATAAAAGAACTGTGTTTTTTAATTTTAATTGACTTTTCGAATAAATGACAATCGAGAGAGTATTTTAAAACAAAAAATTCGCTTGAAAAGTACTAGTAGGGCAGAGTAGTAGAAGAAAATAAATTAAATTGAGATTGGAGATCAGATAAGTAACTAATTGACGACAGGCTTACATTTGAGTTTGAGAGCTTTTAGAGCTTTTTCTCGAAAAAGTTCTAAAAATGATAAAAAAAAAACTTTATAATTTAAATTTATACCTACTTTTGTAGATACTTGTTAGTTTAAGGTATAGCAGAGATAAAAAGTGACAAGAAATTTTAAAACTTTATACTTAAACTTTATACTGCTGATATAAATTATACATATGTATAGACCTATATTAAATTGATCTGCAATATCGAATACCAAATATAGATATGTGAATTCTCGATACCAAATTCATTAAGAAACACCAATGTAAGTATGTATGCATATTAATCTCAGATTCGGCTAACTAATCTGAATAAAATAAATTTATGATTTTTATCGTATTCTTTAAGCAATTCGATTTGAAAATTTTGAAAATTTTAATAGGTTGTTAATTTTGATTTGAAAAATTTTAGAAAAAACTCTGAAAAATGCATTTTTAGCAAAAAATAATCAAAATGTATTTTTAAGTATCGAGCTAAAATTGTATCTTTTCTCGATAAATTTTTACTCTAGAGTGTTTCTAGAACCTAGATCTAGAGTCTAGTTGTAATTGCTGGAAATGAAATAAAAGCCTCAAAATACATCAATAAAAGTCTAGTCAATCGCACATTTACTATCTCTATAATTTAAAACCTATATATGTACACTGTACATATACTCGTACATACTGATGGGTAGAAAAATCGAATTTTTCGAATGGTAAAAACCATTAGCCACCATTCAAAGTCGATTTTTTGAATCGAGTTTAACCCAAAAAAGTGATGATTATGTCTAAAAATCAATTTTTCAAAAAACAAGATAAATACTCGTACAAATGCCTACATTTGAATCATTCACAATTCTGCCTACTTATCATTTGAAATACCTATAGGTATTATGAGTACCCATTGAGAATTTAATAATTCAAAACCTTGAAATTTTATTTCAAAATGCAATACAATGTACTGATAAATAGGACTTTTATACTTGACTATCACATTTTTGTATTTTTGCTTAATTTAACTCATATATCAGTAGTACTTAAGTACTTTAAAGGCCTATGCTTATGCTTCATAAATATTTATGATCTCAAGTCTCAAATTCTCACATCGTCCAAGCCCAACTCTTTCATTCAAAACTCAAAAACAAAAATAAAATAGTCTATTCAAGTTTTATTGCCTAGATCTTGTATATCTCTTCTACGTGAAATGATCTCAGGATGAGAATAAAAATGCACATTTAGGGGCAAATTTCCTCAAATGATATAAAAAAGCGGATATTTTAACAAAATTATTCTCAATTATTTTTGTTTTTTGCTCATTTTTGGGGCAATTTATATTTATTTACTATTGTATATGCTGTAGGGTACTGATAATACTACAGATGCTACAAGTAATAGAGAAAGATCTGAAATATTTCAAGAATTTTATTTCTATCAAATTTTTAAAATCATGAAAAAATACAAATTGCTCAAATTGCCCTATATAAAGCAAGCATCTGGGATGAAATTATTTTTGAAACATCTTTTATAACTTTAAAATTCCTTTGTTGAACTCTGGTCTACTACTACCATGTTAAAATAGGTATTGAAGTAACAGTAAAAGTGAAATTGATTAATGAAATATGTATCAAAGGTTCCTTCTATATCGAGGAATGGTTGAGGAATTTATTTATAACGAAAATAACAACAAAATGAGGGAAAAAATCTCGATAAAAAGGCTTTTGCAAAAAAATGTAATAAATATGTTTAGAAAAGGTTAGAGAGAGGTTCAGAATGTTGAGAGTGGAATTTTAAAATATCACACATATACTGAATACTGATACATAGGTATTATACATATATATCCTGTATACATTTTAGGCATTACATCTACTTGCCCATATACATATGTATGTAATGTAAGTACCTAAAAGATATATCTAGAACTCTAAATTGATGTTTACAAGCTCAAACTTTTGGGGAAAAAATTTGCTCAAGTCTAGAAAATCATTAATAAATTACTCAAAATTTTATAAAATTTCCATATTCTATTTGGTTTCTTGTTAAATAAGATTCCTATAAGAAGGCAGGTGTTTATCATATCAATTGAGAGTAAAGATTTTGAAATTTTGAAAAACAACAAGGTCGAGATCTGCATAGCTTTTTGAAATCATGTTCTATAATGACAAGTTTGATTTTTTTCAAAATTTTTCTATAGGTTCGATTTTTAAAAAATTCTTTCTTTACCCTATATACCTTTACCAGGTTTAAAATTTCTCATTTTCTAGTGTAGAGTATCTTGTAGTAGTGTACAGGATACTTATGCAAGTATTTATCCTGTAAATACCCCAAAGAATAAAGGATCTCATTATGTAGGAAGGATCCTATTATCTAGAATCTTGGAGAAAGTAATAAGCATTCTTCTTTATCTTCTAAAAGAGTTCTCTCACAAGGATTCGAAAAAGTCTAAAAAGTTGACTTGCAGCAAATTAAAATATCTTGGCACTTGTTAAGACAGGTCTTTAGTTTCACACAAGTAATTCTAAATTCTATACAAAAATTTGTGCTAAAAGTTGAAAGAAAAAAAACAGGATCTCAGGGTTGGGCTTTAGGAAGGAAAAGTTCTCGAAATTAGTTTTTTCCTTCGTTTTTGAAGCCTAATTATATACACGAAAAGAGCAGACAAGTCTTATCTTCAATGGCTCATTTAAATTTTCACAAATTACAAAATTTCAAGAATATATTTTTTGTTGATGGTGATCTTGATGTTGATGAGAAGTCTTGCAAAAAGAGCCTTTCTACTTAATTAAGAATGAAAATACTGTACTGGAGAAGACATTGACAAAATGAGCAGGGATACTTTTAAGTTTATTAATATTCAAATACTCATAGTATCTTTATGATTAACATAAGTACCTATCTACTAGGACTTTGATTAAATTGTGTAAGTAAAAATTATAATGTTACTTTCAAGGCTAAAAAAAGCAAAAAAAAAGCAAAAAAAATAGCTATAATTATCTATTTTAGTCATAGAAAAAGGGGACACAATATTACCAGTATTTTAGCTTTTCCCAAGCCTATTTTAGAGCATTTAGTTACTGTAATTTAGATCTGCTTAAAAGTGTCTAAAATGCTCAAAATTCTCTGATAATTATTATGGGGAGCTTTGTAACTTTCCTTGTAATTTGAGCATTTTCTCAAGAATTAAAAATTCTCATAAGACTACTTGTAGGCATATTCTACAGATATAATTGCATCAGTCTAAATGCTGCTACTTAAAAAGAATATAGGTAGTAATAATTATTATAAAATTCTAATTTGAATTTGAATTTTAACTGTAATGATAATGAAATGCTAAACTGGTAAATTTTAATTTTGAACGATTTGTGACTTTCTCCCAACTACTTCTAGCTATAACTATCAGTATATAGGTAATACTACTTTGGGCGGCAATTTTTAGTAGTACAAACTATCCATACTACTGATACTGTACACTGTACAAGTACAACTAATTAAGTCATAAAAATATGAATTTTGCTGAATATTTAAATTAATTAGAAATTATGCATTAAAAATCTGAAAGTCCTATTCTGTATAATTGATGGGACTCATTTATTTGGCTAATTTTTGTGGTTTTATTTCTGAAATACATACCTAAATAGTAGATAATGTAGGCTAGGCTATTAAAATTAAAGAACTAGGTCATAATAGCCATTTCTCATAGTATAATTTAATCTTTTAAATATCATACCTAATTATTTAAAAAAACTACTAAAAGATAAATGTACATTCTACCAGTAAAGACCCTTAAATGTCTGATTTAATGAAAATATACGATTCGTCTAAATTATAAAGGGAACATTATACATAATAGGTAACCTTGTCTGATTTCCTTTAAAATTCAAATATTTCAAATTACCTACCTAAGAAAAGCATGGTCTATCTATTCAAGGTAAGATTTTGAGAAATTAGATTTCATGGTAAGTTAAAGTTATAGAATTTCTTGCAAAATTTCCAAAGTAGGTGTCTAAAATATGTTTGGACAAAGTTATAGCTTCTGGAACTGTTTATCAATGAAAAAATTTTGAAATTTTTTAAAGAAAATTTACTCAACCTGACTCAAAAACAATTCAAAATCAAAATTTTGAAATATTTAAAGCATATTTCTAATTAGCAAAGGCTTCATTCAGATTTCAAATTTCGAAATGATTCAAATTACCAATAAATACCAGATACTACTGACTCCAAATTTCAAATGAGATGGTATACAGTAGTATACTGATACTAGAACTCTGAGGCTTGAGGAAAACCTCATTCAATGCATAGTTAATTTAACAAAAGATAAATAGACTAGTACTAGTTATACTTAAGTACTGGTAGTACAAAATGCTGAGTGTACCAGTATGTAGTAGTACATCATTGTTCATGGTATTCTGAGCAGAATAATGCTTCAAAGATCTCAAATGTCTAGTTCACACTCAAAGATCTTATCTTAATCACATTCACTTCAAAATTCACAAAACCAGTGCTCAAATTCTCAAGGAACTTTCTCCTGATTATTTATTAGGTATATCTACTATCTAGTAATAGGTGTAGATTAGGAATAGTCGGGAAATGTTTTTGAAATTTGGACAGTCTGTTTGAAATTTCAAAAAATCAAGTACCTACCAACTTATTTAAATAAATTTCTGATTTCTGGTTATGGTTGACAAAATAAGTTTGATTCTCTTTAGCTCACAATTCCTCAAAATTGAGTACAAAAAACCCTAAGATTTTAAAACCTTGATATTTTGCCATATTATATATTGACAGTGGACTCAAAAATGAAATATAAACTCTTGTATTAATAATCTCTGGATCATATTTCTTTGAGAAGTCCCAAAGGTCGTCTCAAATGGAGACGATATTTTTTGCTCACACCGACCGACCTAGCCTTTGTTGCAAACTGCAAATCTGCAGACAGTTTTCAAAACTAAAGAAATGCATTTGATCGATTGCTTTTTTCCTACAAAGTAATACAAGTACCCTACAACAACTATAAATACTACCGATATAAGTAAAATATAAATACTTATAGGTAATACAAATACATATCACTAAAGACTAAAATATCTTATACCTAATAATAAATGGTATCTCTGTATATCGTATTACTCTTTCCTGTCTCGTTTTTTCTTGATTATTTTCCCAGAAAAAAAAATTATCTGCCCAGTGGCACAGTCTACACGATTTTACTTATTGATTCAAGTTTCACTTATTATTACTTTTAGCTTGTATATGTGACCTCAAAAATCAAAATGATCAGGCTTGTCTGTTCATATGTCGATTTTTTTAACCTACTTAAATGTGAGCAAGTACTTAAAAAACTAAAGACAAGAAAGTTTGCGAATTTATAACTTTTTACTGGCAAAATTTGGGACTTTTAAACCCAAACTTTTAAATTTTAGAATAGTGTAGATAGGATACTAGTATAAAAGGCTTTACAGAAGCTGAAACTGAATTAGAAAGCCAAAAATGCATATAAGTATCTATGTCAAAAATTAGGCAAAATTTTGACTAAATTCTTTTAAAATAATAATTAAACGCATCGATATCTATTCGAAATGCTCGATTTTGAAATCAGCTAAAAATCCTGAATTTTTTTCATGATTGTTCAAAATTAGGAAGTTTGAAGATTGAGATTTATAGTTTAAGAACTCTAAATCCTGCTTTTCCGATGATTTACAAAGATTTATATCTAGATAGTTCTCATGTTCATATTCTGTATTATTTTGTTTACATTAGGCAGAAAAAAAATGACGTTCATATGACCTCGAGTAGAGGAGCCGAGATAGACAAAAAATCGACATTTTTTTATAATACATTTTTGTCCATAAAAAAAAGAAGACGCTTTATTTATGTGCTTATTATAGCAGTTCACACTTTTTTTCTCATGTCTGACATGACATGATGAAGAAAAAGGCTTAAATTAAATCCACCAGTGTCCACTAGTGATACTGGGGACTTATGATATCTTGGGACATAAAACAACCTATAATAAATTATATATCGAATCGAGGAAAAAACTATAAATTATTTTTATCCTTTCATACAGTTCATATCATATACAGTATAGTAGTACCTACTATATAGGTAGTACTAGTACAGAATTGTGTATTTAAGCACCTTATAAAAAGCATTCTTTCTAGCATTATTTTGTGATCTCGTCTTATTCTTGTCGACAAATAAAAGAACATCAAATAAGAATAGGTAGTAGGAGAAAAGCTTAAGAACTTTCCCAATTCTCAATTTCATGGCTCAAAGATTTACTTTTCTTACAGGATGTTTCATAATTAGGCAAAAAAATGTCTCAAAATTTTGTTTTGATTTTTGATCACTTTTTATAGAAAAGTCTCCTTTACCTTTATCAAATCTACTTAAGGTAAAAATTGACACATTAATTGCCGATTTATGGCTTAAGGCTTTTAAGTTAATTTAAAAAATCGAAAAATAATTTTATTTTGCGAGCGAAGCAAGAACTTACTACGAATATTATCATATATTTTATTCAACTTTGCTTGCTAGCATTTTGTTTGTCAACAGAATAACCAGGATTCAGGATAACTCATGAACTACTGGATGTATATGTGCGAGCGAAGCGAGCACTTACTATTCAACTTTGCTTGCACTTTGTCCGTCCGTCTGTCAGTTTGTTTGTTCATGCGATAACTTGAAAACTACTGGACCGATTTTAACCAAATTTGGCATGAAGGACCCTTACAGGGTCTAGTTGTGCATGCTCGAAAAAAATTGCCCCACCTCTTGGGGTCATGAGGACCCTTTAAGGGTTCCCCATGTTGATCAAATGGAAAAAAATAAATGAGATTTAAGGGCTTGTAAGGGTAATCGATGACGTTGATTTTGAAATTCATATGAAAAAGCAATGGATTTGACAAATTTTTATTCGTAATTTTGAAAGACGATGTATTTAGAGTAAATAACACCTACAAATGGTTCATTGCGGTATTGTATTGTATTATACGATTTCAGTCTTTTATTTGTCTGAATCTTTAATGTGGGGAAAACTTTGTCTTTTTTTATATACTTATTCTCTTTTGTACTATTTACCGAGTAGGTATCTAATACAAATACTAATACATACACAGAGAAAATAAAATAAGATAAGGTTTTGTCGTTGAGAATGTTCAAGTACAAGTGTCAAGTCGAAAGTGCAACCTACTTAATATTATGCTCTAAAAAAGATTTTTAACTTTCAGCTCCAGGCTGAAATTCCCACGATGCCTTAACTACTACACTACATACTATACTTAAATACCTATGACCTATAGCCTATACAAATAGGTAAGTACTTTAAGATTAGAAAAAAACAGATGTTTCATCGCAAATACTAATACTTCTCAACTTTACATGGGTTTGTGGATTTGTACTTGAAAAATAATAGTTGAAAAAAAATAATTTTGACAAATTTTGTCGCAGTATTCTGTACTCCTTGTGGTCAAATATCAAAGATACATTAAAAATAAGTGCTTTTCAAAAGTTTTTTTATCCCTAATAGTAAGAATAAATGCACTTTACGTCATAATGCCGTATACATGTACATATTATGTAATCGTAGGGTACTATGTAAAGGTCTAAATTGAGAAAAGTTCTCAAAAATTTGAGATTTAAAATTCAGAATAAGTATTTAGTAGTACGATAATTGTTGCAAAAGTCAAATGCATTTTCAACACTCCAAAAAAACTAAATCACTTTATTTAAGATTCTTTATTAGTTTCGTAGTTTAATAGGCTTATTATAACGCTTGAATATTTTCAATATCACTACAAGTACCTAGTACCTACCTACATCTATTACTAGTAGTTCATAAATTCAATTTTTCCATATTATTGCTACAATTTGTCAGATAAATTGCTCAGTTAGCTACCAAAAAACGAGAATTTTTACCAACTGATTTGAGATCTTATTGGATATATCATAAGCCTTCAATGTTCCACTTGAATGATCTTTATTATTACTCGATCTAAATCTAAATCTATTACTACTACTATTATGTATAAAGGAAAATATTTATGATTCATATCCATTTCTAAGAATACCAGATATCTCCATTTATCTAATACACTATAGTATGTATATGTAATCTGTAGTCTTCTAAGCAAGTTATAAAATATTCAAAAGATACAAGAATAAAATGTCATATGTCTCGTACTATCATTTTTCCAATTTTTTCTTTTTACGCCCTTTTTTGCTTGCAATTTCCCTATCAAATTTCTATTGCTTCTATTTGTAGTAGCACTTTGCCAAGTTTCTTGCAATTCTGCATAAAAATTGCTTGTACTGATGTATGTTAGTATCATGTAGATATATGGTAAAATAATGGAATAAATCATCAAAAATGCAAAAAAGTGTCTTGAGATAATATTTATTAAACTAATTTGGACAAAAAAAAAGTTGCTTTTTTGTACTTACCTCGTCTTCATCTTTATAAAAATGATCATCCATTATTGCTTAGATTTCTTAAATTTAAGTACGTCTTTTTGATCCTCAGAATCTGTAGAATCACTTAGAACTTTGGATGAAAAGTTCTCAAATTTTCAGCTTTTTTGGCTTTAATTTCAGTTTTGATTTTGCTGATTGGGTGATTTTATTTGATTTCCCAGACTTTATTATAGGTAGTACTGTTTGTAATACTGAAAGTAGTAGCATTTTCCTGACCTTTGACTTTGACTTTTCATTAGAATATATTATTATGGTAAGTGCTTCTTCTTATATGATGGTAAATGTTACAATTTAAAATTGAAGCACATTATTTTGGCCCATTTGGGCTCTAGTCCAAGGCTAATCTGATGAATATATATGTATATAAATGGGCTTTAAAATATAAGTACCCCTACAACTACTAGTACTGATATAATAGAGATCTTCACCATTTGACTCAAATTTACGCTTATTATAAGGTATTTCGCAAATAAAGTTGTTAAAATCTTCGATTTTGTTCAAATCTCGTTGTATCAACAGGGGTTCAAATTATCTTGCAAAAGTTGTACGAGTACTTGACACTTGAATTTATATCTTTAACTAATATATTAGTTAAATATCGTATGTATATGTAGTGCTATTTTTGGTAAAACTGGGCCAAATTATAGTTTTTTTTTGCCAAAAATTTGGAAAAAGGTTTTTTTTCTGTGTCTTGACTTGATGACAGGCTTTAAGTTGTATAGGGTACTTATACTAGTGTAGAGCAGTTACTTATTTTGAAACAAAAAAACCGAAACTTTTTTTTATTTTATTTTCCTACTAAATGAATAGTGCTTTCACCAAGTTTTGAGAATTTCCAGAAAAACCTGCTTTCTACTGTACTTTTACAGTGTGTCTGGTGGCTTTTACCCAAAAGTCCATTTACTTTATACCTACATAAAGCCAAATAAACCGAATTCAAACCGAACCAACCCGGGCCTTTAGACCTAAAAAAATTTACTATTATGGTACTAGGACCCACAGTACCGATACTAGAAAGAAAAAGTGCATAGTAAAAACACACAGAAATTTCAGAATTTCAGAAATTTAGAAATTCTCAAGTTTGCTCTTGCGTTCTCAAAAATAATCTATATTATTAGTATAGGTTCCTATAGTTGGGTATTTTTGGAAAGTCCCAAAAAAACTGGTGTGAGTCTGATTCTGAGACTAGTATAATTCTCTCTAAAAATCTTCAAATAGATGTAAAAAAGTAACCTGTAACTTGCTACCTAGACCAAGAACAAGACTATGTTTACATGTTCATGTAAAAATCACTATTTTTTTTTTGCTAAATCA
The DNA here is from genome assembly GCA_034699045.1 of Nanhermannia cf. coronata Gr-Ori-00579. Taxonomy (NCBI): domain Eukaryota; kingdom Metazoa; phylum Arthropoda; class Arachnida; order Sarcoptiformes; family Nanhermanniidae; genus Nanhermannia; species Nanhermannia cf. coronata Gr-Ori-00579. The sequence continues at coordinate 13,561 of JAQIXA010000716.1, forward strand.
GATATTCAACCTGGTACTGGTGGTCTATGTAGTACAATCCGATTTCCTTTACTTTGCCAGAAAATAATGAGAATAGATCAATCAATCATTTGACAGAGAAAGGTTTATTTCAAGAAATAAGGCAAAATTCTAGAAATGACACATTTCTAGATTTCAATTTCAATTCTAGGATTTAGCCAAGAGTTTCATTTTGCAAAAATGCCACTTTTTTGTCCAAAAACAGATTTCAAATGTTCAATTTTAGAACTAAAATAAATAATAACCTAAAATTGAAAATTTGACCAGAAATTTTGACGAGAATTTTTGAATTGGTTTTAAAAATATTCAATTCAGATACCTACAGGATTTTCTATCGTAATTTTATCTACTCCGTATTACAAAAATTTTAAAAATCTTTAAGGCTTTATTATACTAAATAAACCTCAGATTTAATCAAGCACAAAATCGATAGAGAATTTAAAGGAGATCTGGAATCTCCTTTAATTGTCTACCTATATCAAATTGATATTCCAATGGTTATTTATGCATGTCTTTAATTTATTTTGACCTGTTCATCTTAAAATCAAATCAAACTTTTCAAATTTACGATCTTTAAATTCTCTAACGATTTTATATTTAGGTACTTGTTAAAAATTCTGAGGTTCGCTTTCGTTTGTATTTTGTATAATACAGCCTAAAGAGATTTTTAAAATTTTCACAATAGATAATTGGAAAACCCTGTGCATAGATAGGAAGTTGGTGTAATATTATTTTGCATATAAAACAGTTGTTAGCTACTTTTAGCTAAGTCCATCAAAACGAAGTCGTGTAAAATTAGTTTTTTGGCATTTTTTCCCTAGTAGTATCAGTATTTCAGTCAATTTAACTTTGACAATTTTCAATTTAAAGTAAGATTAATTGTAGATTACTATTGCAAGCTTCCAAGTGTATTGCAATTGCAATGCAGGTTTTGATACTACATTAGGTTTTGGTGACAATCCAATTAGAATTTTTTCCTTTATCTCGATTTTTTTGTTAAATCTCATACCTACCTATATAGCTAGCGGTTTTAAAGGAATTTTTTTGTTGAGTTTGTAGAATTCTTGAATACTTTATTGTTCCAATTGATATACTTTTGATTGCGGTGAATGTTTTGAGTGAAGTACTACATATACATAGGTACAATGTTCTTTCAAAAACTGGGCAAATGGAATTTTAGAACATTTTTTTGGGTAAAATTTTATTTCTCCAGTTTTACAACCACTTTGTGATATTGCTCCGTGATTTCCCTAAGAGAGATATAACATTTAAGCATTTCTTTCCGGTTTTTTTCTTCTAGAAATCTCAAATTTTTACAAAACTCAGTTTACAAAACTTGGCTACTTTCCCTACTATGTACTCGATTTTTTCTACTTTCAGTATGACATGGCCTTCAAAAGATCTAAAAAGCAAAGTTCTACAAATCTACAAAAAATCAAATTTAATTTGATATTGATACCTACCTACAACTTACAACCTTCCTTCCAGTAGTATATTTCAGAATTTCAGACCAAAATCAAAAACAATTCTTCAAAATCGGGAATTTTAAAGGTTTTTCTAAAGATTTTAGCCAATTAAAAACTAAAAAATTTCACTTTTTAGGTCTTTTTTACCTATAGATTAAGTTGAAATAATTTGAAAATCTCCTTAGGATAATATTAGGACTTAGGACCAGAATATCTATGATAAATCGTAAATTAACTTATTTTTGGCTTCGGTTTTGTATGATGGTTAAATCGTTTATTTACCCCGATTCTGCTCCATTTGTCCTTCACTTTACCAGAAGAAAGTTTAAGTTACCAAACTAAAAAAAACTTGAAATAAAATTTGCCAAAATTCAGCTCAAATTACAGAGAGCAAAAAAAGCTTTTATAGCTAAAAGTATTCTTTAGTGTACTCGTATATGTATGTATTCTTTAGTGTATGTGTATGAGTATGTATCGTATAGTGAAGCAAAGTTTTCCTATTTAGATACTTACCCTTAAAATAAATATGAAATAAATATTGTACCCTTACTTACTTACCCTACCAAAGTTCTATTTTTGTCCAGAAGAACAAGTTTTGCTTTTAAATTGAATTGGCCCCAAGTTATATAGTAGAGTGTAGAGTTTTGAATCGAAAGTCAAAAACCCATATGGTTCCATATTATTTCTAACTTTTATAAATCGATCTATAGAATCTACTGCTGTAGTTTAGTTTACTATAAAGGATAAGTTTATGATAGGATAGTTAGATAGATATATTATTTAAAACATATTTTTGAGACTAAATCCATACTCTTGGCACTTGTCTCGAGTCTCTTATGATAAGTTTTCCATTCGATTTACGCAATTCAATATAGTTGAAAAGCTCATATCAAGATGCAACAAAATTGAGAAATTGATCTAATTTGAATCAAGTCTAAAGTGTAAAAAATTTGATCAAAAGCTGAGTTTTTTAAAGAAAGATACATTTCAAAGATTAGGTAGGGTATAGCTAAACCAAAAAATTGGTAAATCATCCAAAATTTTTCAAAATTTACTGAATTAAGTACCCATTAGTAGCCAGTTCAATTAAAAAAATTTGATCCAATTTTCATTAATTTACCTTTTACTAAAAGGCAAAGGTTTTAGTCTAAAAGGTTTTAGACGATTATGAAACATTGGTAGAGTTATAAAAAATTTCAAGACTCTCAAAAATTAAATTTTTTGGGGTAATTTTACCTTAAAAGTGACGAATTTAAAATTTTGATCATTTTTAATTTGTAAAATTTTATTAATACAGATTCGTGTTGATTCGAAATAGGAAAAAAAAACCTCAAATTTTTGACTTTATTTATGACACTTGATAAATGTTCTGTATTTCGAGAGTTTTCTGGATATTTTTTGAATTTTTCCTTGAAGATCAAAATAGAAATGATATTTGAAAAATCTTCAATCTTTTATCACATCTGTCTTGGATTTCTGATTTCTGATTCGATTTTTCTAAAAAGTACCTACATATATGTAGGGTACTTTGTATATACCTACCTATAGAGAATTGAGTCAAGATACTTTTGCAAAAATCGAATAAAAAGTTGGTAAATCTGTCTCTTAGGATTTATTTTTTTTTACAAATGCACACACTGCACACTGTACCCTACCTTTATATCAGTAACCTCGAAACATGAGTTAAACGAGCTTTATGTCCCACTTTATTTTTGAAATACCAACAAGTACTCGTAAAAAACCCTATACTACTGTAGTATATAGAATTATTTATTTCCCCAATACCACAACAATAGAATGATAAAGTAAGTGTCTCAACTGTAGTTAGATGAAATACATCAAACTTTTTTTTATTTTTTTTATTTCGATATAAAATGAGTAAAAAGTTTCAAAAATTATAGTAGGAGAAAATGAAAGAAAGTTAGGTACCATTAACAATCTTATCCTTATCTCATATAAATACTGTACTATGGTAGTTTTAACATTTACCTATATGTACTGATATTCAGCAGTATATGAGGTAAATAATAGGGCTTTTTTTTCAAAGTAAAAATAGGAGAAAGGAATTTTTTTCAAAGATTATAAAGAAAAAGTTTGTACGGGCAATTGACTTTTATCAATGATTATCTTTGGTACCTACCCACTGGTATTACAGTACTAGTACTAGTAGTACTAGTTAGAATACCCTGGTAAAAATATCAATTTTAAGCCTTTATAGGTACCTTAGATTAAAGAAAAATGGTAAAAATATACTGAGAAAAAGTAACCAATTTTAGGTAAATTGAATGGTTAAAAAACCTATAATTACTTAAATTATGTGTACTACTAATTGTAATTGTAATTGAATATAATTAATTATTATTCAAATTTAAAAGGTCATTTATGTCTTCTCCAAGACATTTTGAATGTGATAAAACCGTATAAAAAATAGGATTTTTTTTCGGAAATTTTACAAATAACTACGTATGTAAAATTCATAGAAATATTTTCATAAGCCAGACTTAAAAATGTTTCTTTTAAGTCTAAAATTTTAGATCAAAGTCTAATAATAACCTGTATAAAGTAATTAGTACCTAATTAGTAGGATAGGTACTAATTATGATTATTTCTTTGAAAAAATTGCAATTTGCATATGACTATGTTTTTATGTGCATTTAAAATAATCAATTAGCTTAATTAAATAGGTACGAAGTATATGCAATTTGGGACATTTTTTTAAAAATTGTAAGGTAATCGGATTAAATTTATAACCTAAAGCCTCGAGCCTAGAAACGAGCATGCATGCCATTAAACTAACTAGAGGTACTACAATACAATTCTAATACTAATTAGCCTTTTATACTAGTCATTAAAAACAGGTAGGAGAATAGAACTAGACTTTTTTTGTATTTTTTAAAATAAATTGCTTTCGAGTTTACCCTAAAAAATATAACCAGCTTTGGCTTTAGAGATAAACCTTGGTGGATAAAAAACAAAAATTCTAATTCTGAGTGTATCTAGATACCTACGATAGTATCCTAAGTACTACTAGTATACATGAATCATATTTATCTAATGCATAATACACTATATATGCATAGACAAAATAATAAATAAAGCAAAGTTAAAAAACTTCTCGAGTTTTTTTTTTGAGGCTATTTTTTACCCAGAGAATGGATTTAGGAAAGAATTAATTTCTCTCGAGGATACTCCAGGAGTTTTTTTCTAAATTTTTTCCCTTAAACTAGTAAAGCCTATAAAAATATAATTTTTAAAACATTTTCTTGGTCTATTCATATAGTCCAGCTCTGAAAATCAAAATTTTGAATTAAATCTAGGTCAAAATTTGGTTTTTCAAGTTTAAATTTAGGGAATAGACATATATTTTGAAATTTTATTATATCAGTATTCTATTCTATGCCATTTTTGTAAAATAGTATGATGTTTGGGTATCTTAATTACAATTACATAGTTTTGAGTAAGTTTTGTGTAAGATCCAGGGTAAGTTTCTATTTCTAATGTAGCGATATTCTTATCTTAATTTTCATTTTGAAAACCTAGATTTTGCAAGCAATCAAATGAACGAAAACTAGGATTTCAAATTGAAAATTGAGATAAGAATATCACTCTAATTTTTTTATTAAGGTAATTAAAATTATTTTTTGATAAAATTGGAACCTTGATATTTTGATATTGATGCACAATTAATTGTAAAGGGTTCTATAATATTCTTTTAATAAACCCAAGTTTAGTATACTCCCTTTGGGACACTGTATAAGAAAGATCAGCAAACTTTTTTTTTATTTCTCAATTCTCAATTTTTCTATTCTTGTGCTATTCTTGTAAGTGTATACATTGAGGCGTGCTGGGAATTAAGTCAATGCAAAAATTATCTTCAATATCCATCAGATCACAAAAACCAAGGGCATACAATGCCCAAGTTCATTAGATTAAATCTATAAATAAATTGAAATACCCGTCATATATGCTGATATACCTACTAGGACTTTAGTACTGGTAATGAGTAATAGTAATGATATTAATACTGATATCTGCCTGTATCTAGAGACCCAATATAAAATTATCCTTATCCTAAATATAAACAATAGATTTTCAATTTTATTTAGACCTTGACAAGTTTGAATCTTATATTCCGATTCCGATTCCGAATTTCATATTGGACTTTGAAAATTTAATGACCTGACCTGATTTTAATAATTTTAATACCCTACTTACTTTATATCCTTTAATACTACTACAGTATACTACTTACATAATATACACGATAAGTTAACTTTACTATACTCGTAAATGCTAAATTTTGCATTCGCAATTAGATAGATTAATTTCTTTCCCTACAATTATGAGACGAAAGTCAAAATTTGGACAAGGTCAAAATTTGGTTATTCAGAGCTGAAGCAAATAAATTGATCAAAAAACATGGAATTTTTTTACAACTCAAAAGATGGAAAAACACAACTAAATATACCTAATAAATGTCCAGTTTTAATAAATTTTTGTGTAAAATGGCACCGAGCATGGTAATAATAGGTTTTCTACCATCTCAGATTCAATCGGGCTTAGGCTTAATACTAACTAGATATCTAGATCTACATTATTTCTAATATGAGAAATTATGGTCCAAATTATGACAGAATTCTTAGTTTGCGAAAAACCATTGCGAGCAGATGTCAAAATTGATTATAATTAATTATCTATTTATGGAAACCAAAGTCAGGGGGAAGTTATTTCTCAGGGAATTGTAATTATAATAGAAGTACCTAAATATTTCAAAAGCTTAAAATAATCATTTGTGCTTTGTGCATATTAAAGTATTAGAATTATGAAATATACAAGTGTCCCAAAAAATTGTCACTTATCCAGGCATAAAATTACCAAAACTATTCAATTTTTTTTAGAAAAAAAAAAGAATTTTGATGATATTAGATCTTACTTTAACATTCAAAAACACAAAAATTTGGACAAATTGTATACTGAAATTTTGCATTTTAAAGACTTTATTGAACTTTGATATTCTGTTAAAATTTATCGATTTCAATGGTTGTAAATTATAAGCCTACAGATTATTGTGCGAACGAAGCGAGCATTCAACTTTGCTTGCATTTTGTCTGTCTGTTTGTCCAAAGGATATCTCGAGAACTAATGGACCGATCTTATCCAAACTTGGCATGAAGGACCCCCTTAGGGTCTCGGACCTCGGTGTGCCATTTCGACAAAAATTTCAGATTGCCTCACCCTTGGGTTAATCAAATGGAAAAAATCGAAAATGAGGTTTAAGTGGCTTTAGGGGAAATCGATGACGGAGATTCCGAATTTGACATACATTTAAACAAAAAATTGACCTTTGACCACGGAAAATGGGGCAACTAGAGATGCCTTCACCGCTTTACTCGCACAATTAATAATCAACTTCTAGTGAGTTGATTAAAGCCTAGTAGATATTTGAATTTGCCAACAAAAGAGTACAATTTCCGCATAAATATTTTATCAATACTTAAATAACACAGTTTCAAATTACAGGTATACGAATAGTCATTTTAATTGAAATGGAATTGAAATGAAATTGAAATGTAGAATTTCTCATTTTCGGACTTTCACTTACTTTCCCTTATACTCGATAAAGTTTTTGAACATTCATAAATTATTGATGCTTATCTCGAAATCTGCAAAATTTATAGAAATATCTAAACAACTTGAAATTTGAAATCCTAGATTTCAAAATGATAAACTGACTGACTAGCTGAGAAAATACATGTTATTTCACCAGAATTTACTTGTAAAATCCCCCAAGGGAAAAGTGATGACAAAATTTTCTTCTCTCAGGGTATTTCAGTAAATTTAAAATAGATAAATTTACTTTTAAACCATATGTATAATAACTATCTACTATAGTATCTATCTACTATTGGTACTTATATAGAAACACATAGCATACCTTGGGGACATGTATTTCAATCTATCTTTACTGATATGTGGAAAATTGCATTAAAATAAATCTATACTGATCTAGTAGAATATAGTAGATTTAAAAAAGATTAAAATTTACCCGTCCAATATGCACTTAAGTAGGGTACAAAATACTTAATACTCGAAAATGTCCTTTGAAATTAGTATCACTCATATTATGTATAAATATAGCCATTAAATATTCAAACATACTCAAGGTTTAAGTAGTGGAGAATCCTCAATCATAGAGCTTTTTTCAAATTTAATAAAATTAGGGGTAGATTAATCATAGTTCGGAAAATTCTTTGAAATTTGGACACTCTTTTCGGCTGATATAGCATAATTGTGATTTTGAAATATTTTATTCCTATACCAAGAGAGATAGCCATAATATTCTCAAAAAATTTTAGTACAAAATAACAACTGAGTAATGGTAAAAAAGGATGTCCAAATTTCAAAAATTATCACTAATAAGAACTATTCCTAATCTACCTGTGAGAAAAAGTAGGTATTTTTAATAAAAAAAAGTTCATATTCTACTGGTTTTTTTCCTAAAAAATGTAAAAATTTCTGAATTTTGAGTCTAATGTCAGCTTTTAGTAATAGTACTTGTAGTAGTATAATGCAAAAATGGTTAAATTTTTAAAGCTTCTACGAGAATATGGTTTATGCTGAAACCTCATGAAAAGGATTTATGAGAAGTATTTACTTAGGACTTTTTGTTCAAATTATTTACATTTTGAGCTGAACAAATACTACATCAAATATGCTCAGATCTAAAAAATTATGTACCTAGGTATATTATGGTAATTGGTAAACCTAACCTAACAACTTATTTTGTAACTAAACCTCACAAGTACCTTTTACTCAAACCTTTAGATATTTGCATAATTTTGGTTTTTGTAACAAATTCAAACAAGTCATATATTTGATTATGATATTTATTCTGAGGTTTGTATACTCTATGTATATTATGACTGCTATTAATAATTTATAAAAATTAAACCTTGAACATAAGATACTTTCTACTAGTCTTTTCCCTAATATTTATTCTAAACATGTAGCTACTTTGCAACTTGTGTAAATGCATTTTGCTTAAAAATGAGCTGAATTTTTAAAAAAGACCCTTTTAAATCTTTAAATATACAAATGCATATAAGGTACTTATTTGTATAAAGTATCTTAATTTAAATTGGGTCATTTATTTTTCGTGCGTTTGAATGGGGATGACCTCGAGTGCAAGAGAAGAGAAAGCATTTTATTTTATTTTTCTTTCTCAAATGGTCTGGTCATTATTAATGACCCTTTGGTTCAAATCGCTTTGTTCAGTCACGCTCCATTATTATATATGTTCCATAAAGAGCCCTTCAGTATGTGTCTCATTATTATAATAATCTTGAACAAACAAAATCCTTACAAATATTGGATTCACTGTGAATTTTGATGAAATGACAAATTCTTCAAATGACAAAATTGTCAAAATTTGGTCTCAAAAAAAGAGTGTTTAATACAGGTCCATATTTTGAAAATTTTTCATTACATCTGGCATTTCCATTATTCTAATATTTTAAGGGTTAGATAGGGATTTTTTAAATGAAAATTGGATCTACAGTGTAAAAATGTCTTGTACTTAGGATTAGTAAAATATTCGCAGTATTCTCATAGAAAATTTCAGACCTCTATGTCAAGACGGAATTTGGTTTTTTATTGCCAGGTTTTTTTGACATTTTTAAAAATTTATCATACCTACCTAACTTAAACAACTACAAATAATGCTAGGTTGGTAGCATTAATAAGCACTCTAAAAAGTATCCTGATTACTATGTACTGACCTATATTATTAGTATTTAGTATAAATAAATAAATAAATTCCATTCAAGTACCTAATACAAACATAGGATATTTTTGATATATTATTGTACAAGTAGGTATTGTTTTAAATTTTGTCCTCTAAATTCTAAAGAGTTTCTAAAAAACCTATACAAAAAGACAATAAAAAAAATCCTCGTATAATAAGTATATGTACTACCAACGTCACGAAATAAAACAAAAGTACCCTTTGCAAATTTGGTACAAGCTAAAGGCCCATAAGGGATAAATTATTTTACACTACTGCCTACATAGATACATAATACATACAGACTTGTATAAGTATTTTTAAACTTTTCGTTTGGTTAATCGTAAGTAGATATTTATAGTATTACAAGAGTATCAGTAGTCATACGAGTATAAGTAATTGTATAAACTTGCTAATTCTTTTCAAAAACTTTCTTTTGTCTGTCTGATTTCATTTATTAGTATTTGTACCATGTTATGTTTGCATATAGCTAGGTACATATACAATACTGATATTCATATCAAATGAAATACAATACAATTCTAGTAGACGTGACTGAAGACTGAGATTGAAGTAATTTAATCGATTTTCTTTATTTCAAAGTCATCTAAACATAGACATTATAGACCTAAGTACATGAGAGGATGTGTTTGTAGCTTGTGACTATAAATTATATAAAATTTAGTCAAGTTTGCAAAAATAGCTTTATATTTCCAGCCTGAATATCCTTAATTCATTCAGACGAACCGAAAACAAATTTAAATAAGTATCAAAATCAATTTCGAATAAATCTATCCAATTTACATAAATGAATTTCAAGGTTTTAGGCTTTAGGATATATTCACATGAGCAGCGATGGTTTATAAAGTCCATGGTTTAAGGAACAGCGAGTAAAATTCATATTATGTAATTGTGTATGTACCTATATTTTTTTTTACAGATTTTAAAAAAACGTAAAAGTATACCTAATTAAATGAATTGAATTTATAATATTTAGTATATTTAGACAATGGAATAGTCCAGATCTACTTAATTCTAATAATTATTTGGATTTGGAATCCTTAATAATAAAAGTGTGAAATACTCATAGAATCCAAAATATTTTGGGCAAATTCTAGAAGCATTTATACTTTAGACCAGTCAGGTTTGGGCCAGTAGGTAGGTATAAAATCCTTTATTTATTACACTTAAACAGATCTGAAAAGAAAGCATATTAAACCTCGAATACCTCGAAAAATAACCTCCTGTAAAAGGGCCTGTAACAACTAAGAAGAATCTCATATTATTTAGTTAGCAAAGTGTAAAATTTTTATTTTTGCATTCAAATTGGAAATTTTATCTTATAAGTATAAGTAATAGATAGATAAATTGACTTTTATTGATTAGGAATATGAAATATGAGTTATAGAACATGCAATAAAGACAACAGACAAGTAAACCTAGACCAGACATAAGATTAAGAAAATATATATATTTTACATAACTATCTACTACTAGTACTACAAGTATTATCTACTAATCTTGTATAGGTAATAGTACTTTTTAGAATGGTACGATATTACTGATACTAAAGAAAGTAGTAGATTAAATAGGCATAAGTTATATTTATCCATGCAGGTAAGAAAAAAGTCTAGAAAAATGAGGTTAGAATTCATGGATATGAACATGACAGCTAAAATTTATCTTTTTTTTTTTTTTTTTACTTCTAACCATAAAGGTAATTTGGATATCTATAAGCTATACTACTTACTACTGTACTACTAACTATGTAATATTCACTTTACTTCATTTTTATAAAAAAAAAGAAGCATTTATGCATATTATTAAGCTAAAATAAATTGCCTTATTTGCAAGAAAAACAATTTAAGAGCTTCCTCAATACTCATACTGATATACTAATACTGATAGTACTAGGAACCAAAATTGTTTTCAAAATTCCATTAAGATTGTATAGGTAGTATTTAGCCAAAAATATTAACTTTTTGGGCTTAAAATACTGAGAATATACAAAGATAAGCTCTAAAGGTGGACCTATATTTACTCTACAAAGGAAACTTTTCAGAGTTTCAGACTATGATTAATGATTAAAAACATGAGCATTTCATGACTCGAAGAACTTGTAAATTTTCGTATTATTTAAGGTTCTTTGAAAGCCTAGTCGAAATCAGAATATCAGAATGAAATTCAATTTTAAAAATTCCAAAATTTTAGTGATTTTGGACTGTTTTTAATAATAGATAAGATGCCTAAATTTTTAAAGTCCGAATTTTACTTATAGAATTTGCTTTAGATTATTTAATTTTGTTGTTGAATTATGAATATAGATAAAGAATACAGTAAGATACCTACATATATAAAAAAATACAGATATTATTTGACATTTTGCTATTTTTCTAATTAACTTTGGATGCATTTCCTACTCGGAATTTCATAAACATGCTTTTTGAGAATTTTGAGTCCTTTTTATCCTTTCAATTTAAAAGCCTTAGTTTTATGCCTTATGCAAGCAAACCTTAAAATAAAGGAAAAGCTAGTACTAGTAGTATCAGTATGTAAATCTAGTTATTTTTCCTTTGAGGATCATAAAGTAAGATATCAAAAACATATGGATTAAATGAATGTTATTCATATGCAACTTGTATATGTATTCCATGATCTTGTATAGGTATATAATATTTTACTAGGATTTTAATGGTCAAAGATCAAGGTAAAGGTAATCCTAATAATATTAGTTAAATACGTCAATCCAAATCCACCAAGACTTAAAATAAGATCGCATAAAAGCCCAAAAATAGCTACTTTACTAAATCTTATTTAATATTTATATACATGTAGTAGCTACTTATTTATTAGGTAAGGTAAGTACTATTTGTAATAACATTTTTTATGTTCAAACGTCTGGGGGCCTAAGGTTATATACATACGGGGGCATAAACATAAAGGTCAGATCTTAAAATTTTTTATAGTACCTACTATATACAGATATTTATATAAAAAAATATGAAACTTTTGACCAATTTTGGCCAATTTTAAATTGAATTATGAAAAACCTAATCGTGTAGTTATTTCAATCTTTCACAAATCCTTTGGGGAAATAATAAGCCGATTACCTATATACCTACTTTTATCATATACCTACTGCAAAATAAACTCTAAAAAAGGAAAATAGAATCATAATAATATTGTCTATAATTCTACTCGTAGGTATATTTTACAAACTAATAGTAGATACTACTGGTAAAGAAATGCATAGAATTTTTTTGAATTTTTTGAATTTATTCAATTGTTTTTTGAGATAAAGAACATTTAAAGCTCATTTGAATCTCTCTAACTGCGAAATTTGGTATTCAAAATAGCGATCATTCCATTTTTCTTTTTGATTTGCATGAATGGTACATTCAATTCAATTACAATTCCAAATCTCCAAATCTAGATAGGATTTTGTACAGTATTTGAATAAAAAAAATTCTCGAGGATTCTTTGTTGAAAAGTTCAGAAATGCATTTCAAATGCTTATATGTAAGAGTCTGACGAATATTTTTTTCATTCTCCTAGGATTGAGATTGAGAATTGAGATGACAAGAACTCAACTTGAAAGAAATTTGAATTAAAAACGTGTTGTGAATCTGAGCCAAAAAATTTCTCCAGATTTGAATTCTAAAATTGTAATAAGTACTAGGGTATTAGTAATAAGAGTCAAAGGACAATTTAGTCAAGGTCTAGTACTATCTTTATGTAGTATGTAGTAGTATGAGCAAAACTTTTAATTAGATTCAATTCATTAAATCCATTGAGGAGATTTATGGCTTATATAAAATTTGGTTTAAAGTTGAGACCTTTTTTAGCATACTATTCTAGTAATTACTATTCTAATACTATTCTAATATATCCAGGGTACTAACTTATATAAGGACTTTGGTTTTTTTAATCTGTATTTTTCCTTAATTGCACCAATTCTCGAGGATTTAAACTAGAATTTTATAGTTTTCAAGCTTATTATCCAGCTACTTTTGGATAAATTGCACATTCTTAACGATCCTTGAAATGCTCTAATTTGCATATTTTTAATTTCACTTTATCACAAGGCAAGTAGGGTACTCTTATCCAAATACTGATATTACTTTGGGGTAGGTCATGAACTTATGGATTCTGGAGTCGTTTTTTGTGGAATAATACCCACTTTGTGGAAGTAATTTGTAAAAAAACAAGTCAAAAGTTATTGGCTATTATTCAAATTATCATATAATCTATTAGTCTAGGCAATAGGTCAATAGGCATAAGTATCATTTTTACTTTACAATTTACAATAAGCAAGTTAAGATTTTTGAGGATTCTTATGGAAAAGTACCAGCATTTCAAGCTTATAATCTCTAATTTGTTTAAAATAGGGGCAAAATCTTGACCTTTTCATACTATAAGTACCTACTATAAGAATGTACTAACTGCTATAATAGTAGTATAAGAGTGTAGTATTTACGAGTTTAAGATTTCAAGCTTTGAACCAATAATTGGTATACCCTAGGTATACAATCAATAAGTCTTTGACCTTTTATTTGAATCTTTAAAGCAACTTTTTAAACTCGAGGGTGAACTCAACTTTTAACCACAAACTTTCTGATCGTCTTTCAGTTCACATATCCAGTTTTTTTCTCTCTTCAAGTCTCAATTTAAGTTACTCAAGTCCTTAGACATTTCAGCAATAATTCCAATTTAAACTTGAGAAAAAAAATCTTTCACAAGACTTGTTTCAAAACTTAAGTTGCTTCAATCAAAATCCTCAAAACTTGAGCTGCATTTCCAGTCGAAATTTAAAAGTTTCAAAAAAGTCGAATCTCCAGCTTAAGAAACTTCAGAGAAACTTGAAGCTCATCAAATTGGGCAAAAATGGAAAAAACTGTAAGTCACGATCAAAAAAATGTAGTTTCTCTATTTTACTTATTCAGGCATTACATGGGTTGAATTCTAAAATAATATAATGATAATAGTATAGGTATTTTTATAAGAAAAGGTAAAAATAATACTTTTTATCCATTATTGTAGATTCTTGTAGTAGCTTTTGCCTGCCTTTGTCTTCTTACCCCATCATTTGCCCTCGACTTTTCAAAATCTTTCCAGAAAAATCCACATGCCTCATCAGAACCTGGAACTGGAGAAGAATCGAATAACAATATTGATCCACAATTGTTGACAACATACCCTCCAGCTACTGATCCAAGGAAATTTTCTTACAACATTAATGATGGCATTGAAGGGTAAGATTTCAAAATTTTAAAAGAATACGTTAGTCATAATATCATATTAAGGGTACTAGTACTAGTACTGTAATAGCATTTTTGAAGCATAGCATTTCCGAACTAAAAATCTGTAAAAAACCAAATTATGAAATTTCAAAGACCTAACCGATCTAAATCGCATTCTCTACGCAGAACTGGTCAGTAAGAGGTAAAATTTACCTTATTCAAGGTTTTGGATTCAATAGATTAGTAGGGTACTCCGTATATCCATGGACCCTTCCTTAGTAATCTACATATTTTACATACTATTATTTGTAGATTTATCATAATACTTAAGGGGGAAAACAGGCTTTATTAACGAAAAGACTTTTTATAGGTTGAATGAGCTCGACGAGCCAAAAAATTAGAATAAATGACCGATCATGAACTTAAATAGCACAATTTTTATGGATATTTCGAGCATAATTTTACAACACTATCCACCTACTTATTGAGATTGAGTAGGGTATAATAATTAAGTTTATGGCAAAAACTATTAGTACTAGACTAGACTAGGTGTAGGACTAGGACTAGATTAGATAGACTATTATGCCAAGTACCTAGGTACATGTATTAATTAGCCCTATATGTATATATTGACTGAAAATTCTAATTTTTTCAATTTATTTTTTGATTTAGAGCTTTACAAATCCGTCATGAAACCTGGGAGAGTGGTGTGGTCAAGGGCTACTATACTTACCCTTTGGGAGATAAAATGTGAGTTTCATTTAGTATCGTACCTAGTTAATTGTTGTGCAGTAACTTTCTTATTAAATTATATTACAGGACAGATATATTTTGCATTTACATTTTTTGATTTGCTGATTTTAGGTGGCAACTTGTTCACTACATCGCTGATGCTCAAGGTTACAGGATAACCTCGTAAGTGGCTATATTTTCCTCATTTTTTAAAATCTTAAATACCCTTTCAACATGCGAATTCATATCCCTTATAGATATCATAGTCTATTCTGTAGATAGGTACACTAGGACTTATAGTTAGGACTAGGATAAAAGATATAAATTCTTGAGTCTAGAGCTTCAAGTCCGTAAAAATTTATATAAAGTTTAGTCAAGCGAATTTAAGTAATATTTATGGAACTTTGTCTCAATTTAAAAAATGTTAGACTAACTTATATAGGTATAGTACCCTACATTACATATTATATGCATACACATTAAAACTGCAGCTGGATAAACATTAAAAAGGTCCATTAAATATACAAAATAAAAATGTATACTTTTTATATGAGAATTTCTCATAATTTCTTGATAACTGCCTGTTTAATGGGTATTGCATGGGCATAGTAATAGGAATAGAGTCTCATAGTCATAGCTGAAATGTAGGATTAAATTAGATCCCTTTTATACCATTTTGTTTAAGTTTTATTTTTTTTCCTAAACTGTATCTTTCAAATAGTTCTTATAGTCTCAAAAAGATAGAATTAACCTTTATGCCCTATTCCTATTCTCATTTCGACCATTTTATTTTTTTATTCTAATAAAAGATTCTTTAAAGTAAAGGCAGGGTACTTAAACTAATGACTTTTTTATAATATCTGATTATAATGTCAGAAAAAAGACTATGAATAGAGTCGTATCGTATCATTCCAAAATTTTAATATGTAGGGACTTTTTCATGCTAAACTTTAAGCTACTAGTAGCATTCATGTTGTTAGATTTCCATTAAAAATTTCAAACCTTTAGGTCAACTATGTGTAAGTCTACTATTAAAAAGATTTCAAAATTTTTCCAAAACTGAAGTACCTACCTACTCCGTATTATGTAAATTACTAATCGTTAGTACCCTACTAATCCTAAGTACTAGTCAGTTCAAGTACCCTACCCTACCTATACATATACATATAAAGTATCTAAATGTAAAGCTATTTATTTGATACTTGTACTCAATACATAGGCATATCATAGGACTAATGGATAATATCATTATTTTTTAGCTTAGGATTAGGATCATAATCTAATGATTTTTTGTTAATTTTTGATCTAGAACTAAATCCTTAACTGAAGGCGAACTTTTAAAAATGAGTGATCAAACGATGGACCTTGGATCAGCTAACGTACAACTTGAAGAAGATGGTCTCAAAACTAATTACAAGATCAATAAAAATGACATCAATCAAGAGGGAAAAAAGCCAGTACCAATCCCAATCCCAATTCAACTTAAAAAAGTTCGAGAAGCTGCTGAATTAGCTGAACAAATGAAAGAGCAACTTGATAAGACTGAAAATGGCTCAAAAACCGTTGGTCAAGATGAGAAATTAAAATCCACTGAAGACAAAAAAGATCAAAAAGAAAATGAAACAATTGATGCCAAATCATCTAAAGACCAAAAGGCCAAGAAAAAATTTCCATTAAAATATCAAGATAGTGAAGTTTAAATTTAAATAATCAAACTATTTTAACCTTTGTGATATTCATTTTAACTTAAATACCTTATATTACATACATATATTAATTTTAACTAAAATCGCAATCGCATTAGTATTAGCATATATTTTATCTACAGAATATTTAAATCTACCTATATAAAACTTGAATTTTAAAAATAAAAGATAAGCCTAAAACTTTAGATGCTTGTAATACCTACATTTATAATATAATGATTTTATCCTTTTTATGTAAAAATAAAATGATTCGTAAACAACTTTGAAGTCGTCTTCGTAAACTGTTCGTAGCCTTTTTATATCTTTAAGACAATTTGCAAAATTTATTAATTATTAAAGTTAGATAGACATAGGTAGAATTTAGAATAGAATACTTAGGAAGGAATAAAGTCTAACCATTAGTCTTTCGCCTAATCTAACTAGCTTTAGATTTAGAATATATATTTCTAAAAAATAAAATGTGTATTGATTTATACTAATTGATACTAGAAAAAACATTTAGAAAAATAGTCTTTTAAAGTTAGCACAATTTTTAACATATCCTACCTAATTAATAACCTAAATTCTAAATACATAATAATTATGACACCTACTGTACATACTCCACACGCAACTAACTTTGCCTAGTACCTAATTGTAAACTTGTATTCTAAAATAATTCGTTTCAAGATAAAATATAAATGTAGAAAAAACATTACAATTCTATGAATCATTCATTAGTGAGAAAGATTTTTTGAATAAAATGTACGGATATATTTAATTACTATAATTAGAATTAGAACCTTTCATCCAAATTATTCAATTACATACTTAATAATGTTTTGTTTTACTACTTGCTATGTAGGTATTTTAGAAATTAGGTTTTTAGGAAAGTGAAAAATGATAAAAATGATAAAACATACAATTATTCTTTGTATAAAAATTATTGAATATGACTCATTTTAATCAGTACTTACTGCTTGGGTCGAGGTTTCAAATCATCAAAACAAGGATGAAGGAAAATTTTGTTCTTTTTCGAAGTATCGTAATATTGATGACCCTATAAAAAATTGAATGTTATAATAATTAGATACCAAAACTGATTGCAAGTTTTTAAATATAATTTCAGTTCAATACCTTAGACCAATCATATGAAACAGCATAAGCGAACATTTGACCTTCGTGGTGGAAAGATGAACAAGTTATTGCTTGTTCCAGCTGATCTGAAGTCTTTAATTTCGTTCTTGCATCTTTATCCCAAAAACTGTACCTTCCATCAGACCCAACTGTAGCTAAAGTTCCATGTTGTGGGTGAAATTTAATATCATTTACTGCAAAGATATCTTGGTAGCCATTATTAGTATTCTGCTGCTGACCATTAGATCTGTGACATTTGAATGTGAAGTTGTCTTTAGGATTGGCTGGATTAACATATTGAATAGCCACCCTTCCTTCTACTGAACCAAGAGCAAAACCTAAACCGCCACCAGAACACAAAAAATATAGCAAAATTAAATTATTTGTTACTCACAAGTATTATTTTTAAAGTGTATACCTGCTGGTGTTGGAGGATTTTTCTTATCTCTAAATATGGCTACACAACGATGTTGGAATTTTAAGGGTGATTCAATTCTTTTAAATTCAGAAGGAGTGTTTTCTAACTGATAGATTATAAGTCCTCGTCCAGCCGTACCAACAACTACAAATTTAATTAAATAAAGTATTTTA
Organism: Nanhermannia cf. coronata Gr-Ori-00579; assembly: GCA_034699045.1. Taxonomy (NCBI): domain Eukaryota; kingdom Metazoa; phylum Arthropoda; class Arachnida; order Sarcoptiformes; family Nanhermanniidae; genus Nanhermannia; species Nanhermannia cf. coronata Gr-Ori-00579. The sequence continues at coordinate 32,213 of JAQIXA010000716.1, forward strand.
AGCATAACTTGATATTTTATAACAAAAATAAAAGGAGTTAGTTAATCTTGTTAAGTTTTAATACCTGCCATCGGGTAATCAACGTCGACACAATAACATCTTTCGGGTACATTTAATGTTAACATAGGAGTAGGTTGTCGAGTATCCCAAAATTTTAAAGTCTTATCCCATGAACTTGTCATCACAACTTGGTAATTAGGTGCTTTAATCCAATGACAAGATTTTACCGGTGCTTCATGTTGGGCCACCTTTTTTATAAATAAATATTAATTACAATCAATTAATTGTCCCTTTTATTTTATATAGCAAAAAAAATAATATGAATCTTAACCGTTTACGAGTATTACAAAGATCAGTCGAATTAAAAAAGAATTATTACCTGTATCGCACTATTTGAATTTAAATCCCATAATTTGACAGTCTTATCGCAAGAAGCCATAAATATTTTTGTTCCATCCTAATAAATGCCACAAAAATTAACAAAATCAATACAAAATTTTACAAAATATATAATAATTTATAACACTTACATCGTGCCAACAAACATCTAAAATAGGACCACCCATAGATTGAATCGATTTTGGTACAGTCTTTCCACTATTCTTATCAATTTCCCAGCACCGGATCTAAAATACATCACAAAACCATTTTCATTTTCAAATAGATAATTAAATTACACACATTAATTGTTTAACTTTATACATACATTATTGTCCCAGCTACCAGCAATAAGGAAACATTGTGGATTAGATGGAGGACTGAACTCCATACAGGATATTGAATCATCAGGCGGACCTATAAAAACCATAGCCATTAATCATTAATGACCATTACCATTATCTTACCACATCATTTACCATTAAAAATTTAGTTCTCTTATAATCTTAATTCTTAAATCACCTTAAACTAATAAAGATAAAAGCTTACTCTGGACTTCAATATCCCTAACTGCGGGAGCAGCAGCTGTATTCGTGGTCAAAGATTGGGTCCCGAAGGGCTGGACAGTAGATGTTCCAAATCCTGATCCAAACATCTAGAAAAAAAAACATCAGTCTCATGATTTTTACTTTTACTATACATTTGGCTAGTGAATTGACTATTAGTTTATGAGCAATGAGACAGTCATTTCAGCTCAAAAATCCCTATTTCAGGCTCAATATAAACTATATCTACACGTAATTGTTACAAAAATCTGGATTTTCAGAGCTGAATTTAATTTAATGCATGGAATGGAATGGAATGCAAATGCTAAAATACAAAACTAAAAAATTCTTACCTTTGCCTTCTCCTTCTTCAAATAGCTTGGGGATGACGATTAGAACTCCACTGGACAATTTAGAATCCCCTTAAGGACAACAAACACTTGCAGATTTTAATTACAATTAAGTTCTTAATTACCACCATTAAAATTGTCATCAATTTAATTAACTTTTTTAAAAAGTAAAGTAAAATTCAGATTTTTTATTTTTTTGTTGAAAAAAAGTTCAAATTCGAACATGGACGAAAATGAGCATCAGATTTTAGGTAAGGGAAATGGGGCTATTTAGACACGAAGCTCTCTATAGGGTATAGCATTTTACAGTATACCCTATAGATATATAAAAAAAGCATCATCGAAAAAGCTTGGCCAGACAGAAACTTATAAAACTACGACATTTTGGATCCTGGCTGGCCTGATCGTCAATTTTGGGCCCAAAATCATTTAATTGTTATTTTAAGTACATTAAGTGTCCATTTGGTATATAAAAAGTATTACAAGTGCCGGCCACCTGGGTCCTGCAGTTAAAAGGTAAGTGGCATCTAAAATTTTTTGATCAAATAAAATTGGTTCCAAGTTATGGCCGGAGCGCCGCTGTGATCTTCCCAATTGCAATGTAAATGGGCCTAAGGTTTTTTGCATTTGAGCCCCCTTTGAATCAAGTTGTTTGTTAAAAATCGGTAACTGCCTTCACGATGTCAGGTCAAGCTGAGCCAATTTTTCAAATTCCGGGAAAAAACCAAAAAATTTGACATTTTGTTGTAATTTTTATGGGAAAACCTAATATTGGCTAATTTGACCTGATATTATTAGTCTGTCTGTTCTGACTTAAATAAACCAAAAATTTTTGAGATGAAACATGATCTTGATCTTTTTAACTTTTTGTTGATGATATTCTTTATGGTTTTTATTTAAAGATTTTAAAAATGATTGATTTGATGATTTGTATTACATTTTTTGGCTTTCTTTGTATTACAGGCTAAAGGTCATCTAAAGGACAAGGTAATTATAAAGCCAAAGCCATGGAAGTCCAAGATGAAATACAAGTCAATTACATGATGCAAGAGGATTTAAATGATGCTGACACTCAAGGTAGATATTATGATAAAGCTAAATTAATTGTCTTAAATTGAGCCAGCTCTGAAAAACCAAATTTTGGCATTAGTTTTACGTATACTTGTGAAATACTTGCCAAAATCGGGTTCTCCAGGGCTGAATTAAATTAATAAAACCAGACCATTTTACTAATTTTACGAGCGGTATAACATTATAATTATACTGCTCTATAAAATATATCCAGGAAAGGGAAAGACTTGTTGTAAATAGTTAAAAGTTTGTAAAGTTAATGCTGATGGTGATATGATTTTTATTTTTTATAGTTATTATGAAGGAAGATAATACAACGTATTATGTTGAGAATGATGGTGAAGACCATGATCAATTTTTATATGGAACTGACGGAGGTAATTTTCTTATTAGTCATATTAGTTACTGCTGATTGTAGTGGTGGTGGTGATTATGTTCTATAATGTGTATTTTTACTTTAGATGATGTCCATGGTGGTATAACCATACACACGAGAGAAGATGATGGTACAGAAGTAATGATGGATGATGATGGTCGAGCAAATTACGAGACTGTGACAATAGTACCAAGCGAAGGTGATGGAGGTGAAGTAAGTTATGTTCTAATCGTACAACAACCAGATGATAAAGATGGGGAAGATATGAAGGATGATGATATGAAAGTGTTTGATTTTGATGATGGTGAAGACCCGAATGTTGAAGATCCGATGAAATTAGAACATGATAATGTAGAAATAGTTGAAGTCGAAAAGAAACCCAAAAATGCTGCAGCAGCTACAACAACCAAAAAATCACAACAAGCAACACAAGCTCATATGTGCAATTATTGTAATTATACAAGTCCAAAGAGGTAAAATATTTTAATTAAAATATAACAATCATAAATAGAATAGAAAGTACAAGTTGGTTCAAGGTACAAAGTAAAAGTATTTATTGTCTTGTCTTGTCTCTTTTTGTAACGTAACCTCAACCTCACGTAAGCATTAATTTGTAAGCATTAAAACTTTCTCTTAATGACAAAAGTACAATACTCATACTTGAACTTGAAATGCAGACTTTGCTCTCAAATATTTCGTTTTTTAATGTACCTAATACTAATATCACCTAATTTAATTAACTTTACTTTTTATAATTATAGATATTTACTTTCTCGCCACATGAAATCACATTCTGAGGAAAGA
>JAQIXA010000717.1:0-35734 GCA_034699045.1 Nanhermannia cf. coronata Gr-Ori-00579
GTGTAAAGAATTCACTTCTTATTAGTTTACTACTCCCTTTATTATTAATCCAAATTCCTGTCCTATCATTCACTTTCACCTCAAAAAATTTTTTGCAGTCTATGTCGTAATTACCATTTATTACTTTAAAAGTTTCAATTAAATCACCCCTTAGTTGTCGATCTGTGGTAGATAGTAATCTCAACTTTTGTAGTCTATCTTCGTAACTTAATTTTTTGAGGCTGGGTATTAATCTAGTAGCTCGATGAAAAGTTTTTTCGATGATGTCTTGATCTTTTTTGTATACAGGTTTCCAGATGCTATTGCAGAATTCTAAATGAGGTCTTACAAACGTAGTTATTAAAGTTCTGAGGGTTTCTGGGTTCAGATATTTAAAGTTTTTCTTTATTTGATGAACTGCAACTGATGCATTATTTGTAGCTTTTTTAGCATGTTCTTTGAATTGTAATTTCGAGTCTGTAAGTACCCCTAGATCCCTTTCACAGGTAGATTCAATGATTTCAACCCCATTAAGATAAGCTTAGTCAATAGTTAAGAGATGATCACCAAATGAATCATTTATTGCATTTCATAATCTTATTATTACCTAATCTTATTACCTACCTAATCTTATCGATCATCAACTTTTCTGAAAAGATGCCCAACTCTGTGAAATTGAAAATGTGAAAATAAAATAAATGCTCAGCTCAAAAACAAAAGACAAAAACTCAAACCAGCAGCACCAGCTAGCTAGCAAATCAGTAGAATCGAATCCTCAATTTACCCTCCTCCCTCGGCCTCAAATTCTCAAAAAATAAAAAATCAGTGTAAAATTTTTTTTATGTTTTTACAAAAAGTAAAATGATAATTAATTCAGAAAATAATTCAAATTGTCAAACTAACAATATTAATTCGAATATCATCAATAATGGTGGTGGTGGTCGAGGTGGAGGTGGTGGACACCAAACCAGGCAGTATTTCAATCAAATTGAGTTCCCGTTTGTACCCAGTCAAGGTAAAGTATAAAATCAAAAAATTGACTTTTTTATGGAATTTGATTACATTTATAGCATAAGGTCATAATTTGAGGTATTTAACTAATTACATTTTATATATACTTGTCATTTTAGTGCCAGCCAATGTCAAGAAATTATTAGAAAAGATATCAAATAATGGTGGTAATGGTAATAATGTGAATCTAAATTATAATTATAACAACTCATCAAGGATTGAAGCATCAGGTGGTCGAATTATAAATACATCACCCATTGACACTTCTTATTCTTATACGACAAGTCCAAGTCCACAATTGGTAGCACCACCACTGGTTCGTCCACCACCACCGCCGTACATTTGTTCCAGTTCCAGTACGAAATATCCATCACCATCACCAATTTTGTCGCCACCACCATATCATAATAATCATGGTCTGAGGTTAACACCACCACCACTTCCGCCTAAACCACCACTTGCCTCTACTGCTAGAGATAAGAATAATTATGTAAAACCTCCGCCACCACCACCACCTGCTAAGTCAATACATCAGTCACCTCTGCCAATTAGAAATTTTAATAATAATAATCAAGATGATGATCCTGACACTGCCAAAAAACCGGAATTGGGAGAAGATCAGCAGTCGACAGCCTCAGCCTCATCATCACCAATTACAACATCTGCTACAAGTAAAGCATCTCATGTCACCTACTACAGTTCACAAGCCTACAAGTTTTTTATTGAACAAGTAAATCCCTTTACATTAATATATATCCTTTTTTTTATATTCTAAAAATTTCATATTATGATTTTGCCAGCATATCGAGAATGTGATCAAGTCACACCAGGAGAGAATTCATCGAAGGCTTCAGTTGGAAGTTGAAATGTCAAAAGTCGGTTTGAGTGAGGAAGCCCAGGATCAAATGAGAAGGATGTTGAGTCAAAAAGAGTCCAATTATATACGTTTAATGAGAGCCAAAATGAACCCGAGGATGTTTAAGAAAATTAAGACTGTAATTTCTCATTTATATAATTAATTTGCGATGTTTTATGACTTTTTTTATTTTTTAGATTGGAATCGGAGCGTTTGGGGAGGTGTCTTTGGTTAGAAAATCAGATACTGGGTAATAAACAATACCAGTACCAGTACCTTAAACTACTTACTTACTACTGTACAAATTTATAAAATGTATAAGGATAATTATAATTGGTAATTGATGATTTAACTTTTTTCTAGTTTATTGTATGCAATGAAAACATTAAGAAAGTCAGATGTTCTACTAAGAAATCAAGTTGCACATGTTAAAGCTGAAAGGGATATTTTGGGTTAGTTATTTTATATATTATACCTACTGTATTCATAATGGTTCTAAAAAATAAAAAGATGATAATTAAGATTTTTTTATTTTATTTTTGGTTGCTTTTTTTTGTAGCTGAAGCTGATAACGAATGGGTTGTCAAATTGTATTATTCATTTCAAGATAATGAAAGTTTATATTTTGTCATGGACTTTATTCCTGGTGGTGACTTGATGAGCTTATTGATCAAAATGGGAATATTTGAAGAACCACTTGCTCAGTTTATGATTGCTGAATTATGTTGTGTAAGTATCTTTTTATTTTTAAAGTTTATTTTTGTAAATTCTAATAATAAATTAATTTTAGGCAATTGAATCAGTTCATAAAATGGGTGTAAGTTAAAAATTCTCAATTATAATTTTACATATTTTCTAGATAGAAATTGTAATGGCAAAACTATATTTATATTATTTTAATTTGCTTTGTATCTAGTTCATCCATCGAGACATTAAACCAGATAATGTTTTAATTGATGGTGATGGGCATATCAAATTAACCGATTTTGGGCTTTGTACTGGATTCAGATGGACACATAATTCAAAATACTACAACAATAAAGATCAACCAGCCAATAACAATGTAACCGACCAAGTCAATAATTTTAATGATATTCGACCCTCATCGTATTTAAATCATCGTAAAAATCAACGAAATTTTCTACAACGTAATGGAATTCGTAATAACAATCAAAGATTTTTGGCTCATTCACTTGTTGGAACACCGAATTATATTGCACCTGAAGTTTTAATGAGGTAACTAGTTATAAATGTAATAATAATAAAATACTTAACTTAACTTCTTTTACATTTCAAAAGAATTGGATACACACAGCTTTGTGATTGGTGGAGTTTAGGTGTCATTTTATACGAAATGTTAATTGGTCAACCACCATTTTTAGCACCTGTAAGTAGATTTAAAATGCTTAACTTAAGTCTTAATACAGAGTAGATTAGATGTTGAAGATAATGATTTAAATTATTTCTGGTTTTTAGACACCTGCAGAAACCCAAATGAAAGTGATAAATTGGAGAGAAACATTAAAAATTCCGTTTTACAATACCTGTGGATCATGTCTATCACCTGAAAATGTCTGCACTCAATGTGAAGAACAAAATATATCGATAGAAGCTCGAGATTTAATTTTAAAACTCTGTTGTGGACATGATGAGAGATTAGGGAAAACTAATGGTGCGAACGATATCAAGGTAATTTTTAAAAAAACGGATATTTATAATTTATACGCTGGGTGCAAATTAAGAGTATTTTTTTTGGTTCAGGTCCATTCATTTTTTCAAAGGAGACCTGGTATTAATTTTGAACAAGGGCTAAGAAAATCTTATGGGAAAGCACCATATGTCCCCGTAATTCTTCATCCAGCTGACACTTCCAATTTCGATTGTATTTTCGACGAAGAAAACGACACTGAAGTAAATATTACAGATCCGAATAATGAACGTGTTACTCCTAATTCCAACAATGAAAGTAATTTAAACGAAATTTTAGACTGTGAGAAAAGTGAAGCTAATTCATCAGTTTTTTCTGACCATCATGGATTTTTCGAGTTTACTTTCAGAAGATTTTTTGACGATGAGACATCTAAAAATCCTAATAATAGTTCGGATGACAAAAAAATGCGAAACACATTTCAATACTACAAGAAATTATTCGAAATGGCTGGAAATTCATCAACAGCAATGGCAAGTTCACCTAGTTCTTCGGCAAATAATAACAAGAATGAAGATCCTTCTAGTTCTAAAAAGAATAAAAAAGATAAACCAAAAACTGCAGCTGTGTATGTATAGTTTGTAAGTAAAGAATGTTTTTTTTTTATTTAAGATTTTATTAAGAAATTTTATTAAAATAATCGACAATCAAACGAATTTTAATTTAATAAGTTATTATTTTTAATAAAATAAAACGGAATGAAATAATGATAGAAGGCTTTTTGATTATGAAATTTTTTAAACGGGACTTATTTATTGATATCCATTCACAAATTCATACCATATTCTTGAATAGAAATCTTGTCTTTTAATTTTAAATAGTTAGGTACTTAATATGCTTTAATATTATTCATTACCTGGACACTTATCTTATATTATTACGATAGGTTTTTATTTTGAGAATTTTCAATTTGTTTGATAACCATTTTCAAGTGATTGATTCTGATTTTTCTGCAGAAGCCCTAACAAAAACGGACACATTCTCAAAATAATTCAGCATCGCATCGTATCAGAATTAATATTTATTTTCAAAACTAGTTTTAGTTTTAATTATTGTTTTGCCCAATATTTTATATTAATCTGTATTTATTCTATGACTTATTCGTAATGAAAATGAGTCACTCAAGGATATCCCAGTATAAAGCTCAATTCCTAATTTTAATATATAAATTAAAATAGAATGATTTAATTACGTAATAAAATATTTATCGATTTGTAATAAAATAATTAGTAATTGTAAATCGATTAAAATGCACAAAGCTAGCTCCAGGTGGAAGTGGAAATGCAAACATTATAGGTAGGTATAGGTAAGTAGGGTAGGGGGGTACCTTAGTATTATAAAAAAGTTACTGATAAATATGAATATGAATCAAAATAAATAAATAAAAGACTCAATACAATTAAGGTGCCAAAAATTAAAAAAACTATAAAAATAATAATGTCTAAACTTTAGTGAATTCTTTTCTTTTATTTTTACAAAAAAACAACAAAATTATACCATCATAAGTGTATTGGTACTGTATTATTCTGAATTCTGTATGCCTAACTAAATACTTTGATAATTGAATTGAATATTTGGCATTTATACTATAAGGTAAATTATGTAAGTACTAAGTACTCGTATGTAGTTATTAGTTATTAGATTAGGTATGTTCAAATATATAGTTTTTTAGCTCTTTATCCCATAGTAGGCTGCAGTATAGGGTACCTACTAATATAATATACTGTAACATACTCAATATTTGCAAATACAAGCATGACAATCAAAAATTCTTTCAAGGATTTTTAATTTTATCAAACTCTATCTGTATCTGTAATAGAAGGATATTACATAACATTAATAAAAAATTAGGAAAAAAGATATGTAGGTAAGTAATACTTACTATAAATACCAATAAACAAATAGTTTATCTCAAAAATCAATTAGACGAATTACTTTAATGATAGCTATAAATTTTAAAATCAAATTAATCAATCAATCAATCAAGTAATTAAAGTGTCCGAGTTTTCATAATTATTTTTTTGAAAAAAATGGAGGATGGTTGGATAGTCTCAATAGTATTAAGTTCACTAATTCTACTCTATTTTCTAATCAAATTACTGTTCAAAATTTTAATTTTATTGGCAACCCGAACAGATTTGTAAAAAAAATCAATTTTAAACATTATACCTAATACAGATAATCGGATTAGATAAAAAAAATTGAAATTTTTTAGCTCAAAATGGTCAGATACACCAAAGGATTTGGTCATTTTGCATACATATCGAGGGAAAACTGTACCATCACCCTCACCATTTGCTTTAAAATTGGAGACTTTTCTTAGAGCTGCCAAAATTAATCATAAAGTAAGTTTCAAAATCAAAATTTTACAAAATTTGGAATTTTAAATGGTTAAGATTTAACTTAACTAGGTTGAAATTGGAGGAGCAGGTCCTAAAGGTATAAAATTCAAATTAGAAATTTCAGTGAGCTTTTGATTTTTTGAAATTTTAGGCAAAATTCCTTGGATTTCAATAAATGGGGAACATATTGGAGATTCTCAAATCATAATTGAATATTTAACAAAGTAAGAAATTTTTCATTTTGAATTTAGCTCTGAAAACCAGATTTTCGATCGAAAAATTAATGAAAGGATATCTTCAGGCTTAATGGCCATTCTATCAAGTTGAACATGAAAAGGACTGAAAGTCCTTTTCGAATATATCCTTTGAGCCGCAATTTGATTTTTCTCAGCTAAATTTTTTGAATTAGTGTTACATATTTATTATATTATGTATACTTACATACTTGGCTTGGAAAATAATTTTAGAAAATTCGCAATCGATTTGGACAATGATTATTCAGCTGAGCAACTTGCAAAATCACATTTTATTCGGATTTCTTTAGAAGAACATTTATATTGGTATATACCTAAACTAGCTATACTATATCTAAAATTTTGGAAAATTTTGAAATAAAATTTTAATTCAAAGGGCTGCCGTCCTATGGAGATGGGTTTCAAAAGATGGTCTCAGAACTCTTAATCAGATATTAAATGTCTCACCAAGTAAACTTTGGATTTATAAAAAAATACTTCCGGGTCAGCTTTTGGCCGCTGCAAAAGCTCAGGGTGTTGGGCGGCATAGTGAGGACGAAATTTATGATTTGGTCAAAAAAGAATTGAAATCACTGTCTACCATTTTGGGGGATAAGAAATTTATTTTAGGTGATGAATTTTGTTCAGATGATTCTGCAATTTTTGGGAGTCTATCTCAGATACTTTGGGCCATGCCTGGATCACCTTATGAACATTTTTTCAAAGGTTCTTGAGCTATTTAATAAGAATTTTCTTTTAATTTGAAATTTTTATATATTTAGATGAATTCAAGAATCTCAAGGATTATTGCGAAAGAATTAAGGAAATTTATTATCCAGATTGGGAAAAAATTATAAACTGATTTTATTCAAATTTTTATGAAAAGTTTAAAAAAAATTATATGACTAATCCTAAGTATGTATCAGTATTTACTTTCCATATTAAGAAAAGTAAAATAAATATGTTTTTTCTTAATCTAGACCTTGAATATTAAAAAAAAATTACGAGAATTCTAATATACCTACCTACAAGTAGATTTAGGCATATTTTGAAAAAAAATTTGAAATGAGGATATACTGTTTCCGGATGAACCAGTTGTTAGTTTTGCCTGAAATTGTTTAAAAATATCTTGACTAGGCATCTCTAGAAAACGATTGGGTCAATTTAACTGCATCCAAATTCAAAAACATTTCCAAACTATCCTTAATCTACCCCTGCTTGACTACTAGCATTTGCATTTTTATAAATGTAAAGTAAAATATTCAAGTTGACCATTTTTACATATTCTAATTAAGATAGATATAAAAATGGATATTTATTTACAAGGTGACCATGACTTGTGCTGCAACATCGTCAGCAAATATTTCAAACCAGCAATTGTCACTCCAAGTGACAAAGCACCGACAAAAAGTCCCCCGACTTTTGCTCCAGTCTCCACTGATATGAAATGTGCTGTGACCAGCCAGCCAGCTAATCCACCAATTAGTCCAAATATTACGGCAAGAAAAAGATAATCTTTTATCTATACCGATAAAAATGAAATAAACAAACGAAAAGTTGTAAATAATTTTAGAAAAAGTGTACTTGTGTTGATGCTGTATATGTGTAATTTGCATCACCGGTTATCCAATATCTGGTATATCAAAAGCATTTTATCGAATGACAAACTTAATTTTGAAAAATTTCAGATTTGGAAAATTTGAGTTTGATTACCTCACTTGATGCTCACAATTCTCACTTGTTAGAATGTAAGGTAGGATTTTGTTAAGATCTGCTTTGGCCCTTACAACGATTATCTTTAAAGGCAATTATCTTTTTAATTATCCTTAATTATCATAATCTTGTAGGTAATTACTAATTACTTTAGCTTCTTTGGGGCTGGCTTTTGTATGCCTCAGGCCGACAACTGAATTTTTGGCGATTTCTTCGAGGGGGTCACAGGTCACTTCGGTACTACCGGGTAATAGGCCTTTCTTTACTACGAAATTTTACAAAAATGGATTTATGAACGGGTATTCGGTTTTCAGGCCTTTCCATGCAATGTTAAACTCATATAAAGGCCTAAAAGCCCATTAGAACCCGAGCATATCCTTTTCAAAATTTATACTTATATACATATTTTAAGGGGTATATTAGTCTAAAATTTTGGAATTCATTTTATCAGATTTGAGAAAAATTTCTATTTTGATAGGGGCCCTATCATAGCCTCATACTTATACTTCGTATATTTGTACGAGTATTTAAAGTTAAACTATTCCAGAAAGATAACAAAATATTTAAATTTTATATGAATAAATATCCTATTTTTGTAAAATTCGACAAAAAAATTACAATGTTTCAAGTTTCATGTTACAAAATGTGTAATTTACCATCTGAAACATGGATGATTTGATCATTTCCGATATAAAGTGCCACATGAGAGTATCCTTTTCCCTCTTGTTTTATCCATACCTTTTAGGTTAGAAAGCTTCTTTATTTTTTAAAAAACCTAAATACTTTACATAATCATAATATGTAGATAATTAATTCAAACCTCATCTGCAATCTCAAGTTGAGCATTGAATTGTCTAGTATATGGTTTAAAATCTCCAACTGCCCAAATTTCCCATACTAACTGCACAATAAATTACAAATTGTTATCAAAAAAAATGTCAATTTAAAATTTTCAAAATAAATTACCGGATCAAGTTCAGTTTCCTCAGGCTGAGGTTGGAACTCCTCAATATTCTGATCCTCGGGGTCCTTTCGGTCCTCGTTTTGCATTTTTTAATTTTTTAAAACAAATTTTAACTTAATTAAAGTACATAAATTAGACTGTAATTCTAAATAGTCTTGGAAAATTTGAAAAAATTAGTTTGTAAAAAAAGAGGTTACTCATATATTGCTAATTATTTCACATGTGAAATATTTAGTTACATATTCACACTCATTTGTCATTATCAGGACAAAAAACTGATAAAGAGATTAAGCATGTGAAATGTAAATAGGTTTAGACGTACCTACATGTAAAGTTAAGTCATATTTATGAGCAAATATTTATTTAAACAAAAATTGATAAAGTTGAACAGGGTTTAATTCTCACAAAATATTTCTCTGCATGTCATACTCGTATAGGAGTCTTATAAAGTATCATTAGAAATTACAATGTTTACGAGATCATATTATAAAATTTATTTTGGTGTCTAAAATTAAGAATTTTTAGATTTTTACACAGAATACAGGTTCTTTCATAAATAGAGTGAATTGGAATCAAATATTTTGACTTCTTAATTTTGTCTTCAAAGATCAGGAAAACTTTTTGAAATTTTCAAAATTGAAAAGATAAATTGGGTTTTCAGATCTTTACTATGTTAAATCTCATATAAAGGCCAGAAAGCCTATTATAAACCGAAGAAATCCTTTGGATTTTTCCATAAAATTATTGTTATATTTAGCTACAAATCCTAAATCCTACAAATACATACCATACATTTTTGTCTGAACCTTTTATATTTTGAATTAGGTATATTAAATATTATAAAAACAGAAATTTTTACTAGTTTTACAAAAAAAAAATCATGTTATACATAGGTTATATGTATAAATAGGTTATGGTTAGTAAATCTCGTTATTTTTAGAGTATTAGGTATGAATATAAAAACACAACATAAGCGTATAATATAAAGAACATTGCCTTCAGACAAAAAGGCACTTGATATAATTTAAACATGAAAAAATTGTCAGGTATTTATAAGTGTAAATATAGAATTTTAATCCGTTATGGAAAATTCGTGATATAAATACAAATTATAGTTAATTTAGATTCAAAACAACAAGCTACTCCTACTAGTATTATAGGGTACCTAAAATGCTCAAAACTATTCTAATCCACGAGCCTAAAATTCTGGTTAGTAAACCTTCAATTTATTTTTGTCTTTCTTAGAAAGTTTTTTGAAAAAAAAATAGAGAAAAATACAGAAAAAGATAACTGGTTCAGATTTCAAGTAGCCAAAATGTACAAATCTATTCTAATTATTTTATCACTGTCAGTAAATATATCACTAGTTTGGGCGAAGACTTTTCAACCTGGAGAGCTCGAAGATTGTGGTCAGAGAAATTTGAAAAAATTCCTCAAAATACTCTAAAATTTGTATTTTTTGTAGGATCAACATCTAAAATTTTCGAGGTTCGAATTCCAGGTTGCGAAGAACTACCCTGTGAACTTCAAAAAGGGTAAGAAATTTGACATTTTTAAGAAATTTTTTTGAAGTTTACTTTCTTGTACTCGTCTCTTGTAGGCAATCTTATGGAGTTGAAATTGATTTCCAACCACGTATCTACTTTTTTATACCTTTCAGATTATTTTGAAAAAATCTTAAATTGTATCTTTTGTATAGAAATCCCTGATTTAAAGTTGACTGCAGCTGTCACCGGAATAATTATGAGGTTCAAAAATTAGATTTTTCCTTAAAAACTAGATTAAAATGATTTTTTAGAGTTGAAGTCCCTTGGCCTGGGGGTGTCAAACCGAATGCTTGTAATGACCTGGTCAAAGCTCCTGGATTAGGTTAGAAAAACATTTCAAAGATTTCAAGATTTTTGCAATTTTTGGAAAATTTTCGCAGGTCAATGCCCTTTTAATTTTGGCGAAAGACTGATTTATGGTGTTCGATTAAATGTTTTGAGACTTTATCCATCGGTAAAATACTTTTAATAATAACAGTAGGATAGTACATATAGGCAAAGGGCTTTACATATAGAGCTTTCCTTTAAATTCCATTTTAAGGCCAGAAACTCCATTATAACCCGAAGATATCCTTTATCTTTAAAGTTAATATAAAAATTCCAATTTTTTTTAGATATCTGTTGTGTCAAAATGGAGACTTTACGATTCGAAAAAAAGGAACCACGTTTGTCTACTCATTCCTGTCAAAATTCGCTAAACTACTTACCTAAATTAACATTTTAATCGAAATTCTTTTATTTGAACTCACTTATACAAATTATTTTTATACAATTTTAAACTTAAGTAACCTATAAGATTACATTATCGATATTGCAATAAACAAATCGAAAATAAACTTAAAATTCCCCAAACCGCAAGCTGAACTTTATAATTTCCTTTAATTTCTACAATTAAAACTCACATTTTTACGATAGTTTAGTGTCTTGATATAATTTTGTAGAACAAGTCCTTTTTTCAAATACTCAAAAATGGTTAAAAAATTCAAACTTTTTGAGTATTTCGATCTTCGAGGGAAAATTGGTGGCCTAGCCGCAATATCATTGGTAAAATATTCAGAAATTTAGAAAAATTTTAAAGATTAAGTAAATTTTTCTTAAGGTACTTGGCCTTGGTCTAATGTACAATTCGAGTTCAGAGGTAAATAGAGCTTCGAAAAGTAAAATCGACGTTGAAAGATTAAAAGTCTCAAATACAGTCGAGAAATTAAGTTTGGAATTGAATATATTGAAAAATAAATATCGTTTGAGGTCAAATGGTCATAATCCCTTAGAAAATGACACAAAAAAAGAGCAAGATGAACTTGAAGGGTTCATAAATACAGATATAACTATAGGAAAAGTTAATCAATTGCTTGAGGACAAATTAAAATATTGGATTGCATCAGGAGCAGGTTACAAAAAATACAAAAATTTTCAAAATTTTGCTTGAAAAATAGAGTTTTATAGGAGGTTTAGTTGCTGGTGGGCTTCAAGTGGCCATTTCTGGATGGTTTCTTGCCAACATTAGGAATTCTCAAGTTCGATAAACTCATTTATTATAATTTTTTTTTAAATTTTGCAAAATCTTGAAAATAATTTTTAAATTCATGAATTCTTTGCAAAATTTTCACCAGTGTGAAGTTAGCCAAAAAAGTTAGCCGAAAATTTTTTTTTTCGTTTTTTGCACTAAAAAGCTTCTAATGAACAGTTTAAACATATTTTGGGGTAATTTGAGAAAATCCTTCGAAAAACCGCTCTTAGGCGTCATTTTTAACATGTAAAACCTACATTTTGAGTAAACATTGTTAATTATCTCAAAGACCATTAACCCTGCTGGTCCCTAATTAATGGGGTAATTGTAGACCCTAGAGGTCGTCCATAAACCAAAATAAAAATTATAATTTATGGGGGTGGACACCCTTCAAAACTTCAAAAAACTACAAAAAAGTTCAAACTTTAATTTTTATCTCAAAGGTCTTTAACCCTGCTGGTCTATAATTAATGGGGTTATCGTAGACCCTAGAGGTCGTCCATATTATAAAATAAAAAGGTCACTTTATGGGGGTGGACACATGTCAAAACTTCAAAAAACCACATAAATGCCTAAAAATAATTTCAATTTTTAATTTTTATCTCAAAAGTCTTTAACCCTGCTGGTCTCTAATTCACAGGGTAAACGTAGACACCAGAGGTCGTTCATAACACAAAATAAAAATTATAATTTATAGGGGTGGACACCCTTCAAAACATCAATAAACTACAAAAAAGTTCAAACTTTATTTTTTATCTCAAAGGTCTTTAACCCTGCTGGTCTATAATTAATAGGGTAATCGTGGACCCTAGAGGTCGTCCATATCATAAAATAAAAAGGTCACTTTATATGGGTGGACGCCCGTCAAAACTTCAAAAAACCTTAAAAATGCCTAAAAATAATTTCAACTTTATTTTTTATCTTAAATATCTTTAACCCTGCTGGTCCCTAATTCATAGGTTAACTGTAGACTCTTGAGGTAACCCTTATCATTAAATAAAAAGTTCACTTTATAGGGGTGGACACACGTCAAAACTTTGAAAAACCTTAAAAATGCCTAAAAATAAATTTAATTTTTAATTTTTTTCTCAAAAGTCTTTAACCCTGCTGATCTCTAATTCACAGGGTAAACGTAAACACCAGAGGTCGTTCATAACACAAAATAAAAATTATAGTTTATGGGGGTGGACACCCTTTATCCCTGTTTAATAAGATGTCAAGTATAAATAAGCGTATTTAGTAATCAATTTTAATTTTTGTTAGTACGTATTTGATTTGATATAAATAATTTTAAATGGAATCAATCAATTACATAATAGGAATACTCCTTTAGTTTTAAATTTTTATTTTGCCATTTTAATCTAGTAATTCGGTTTAATATCCAAACATTTTGTCCATTTGACCATTTTGTCCAAGCCTAATTTATACGTCTATGAGATCCTAATTTTTAAAAACCTAAATTTTAAGCAAGTTAGTGTCATATTGTTTATTAATTAGAATGTTTTTGGTCAAATAGTTAGATTTTTGAATACATTTTCATTTTAATTTACATTAGGCTACAAATTCAATAGTTTATAAAATGACAATTATTTAAATGCCAGCAGCAGAGTATTGATTTTTTATGAAATTTAATTTAATTAAATTAACTGGCGAGCGAAGTGAGCCCTTTACTCCTTTACTGTTCAATTTTGCTCCACTTTTCCCGCCTATTCTGTGTAAAATCCAGAGTATTACTCTGTATAACCATCTGGACCTATTTTAGACATAATTTGTTATAAAATAAAGAACCCTTATATAGGATAAGACAGGGTCTAGTTCTGCCATTTCAATAAAAAGTAAAAAGATCAAGTGCCCACTGTATAAATGGTAATCTTAAAAATCCTAAAATAGTGAAAAACTCAGAATAATTCAGAAGCTCGATGTTCACCGAATTTATTATAATTTTGACAGCTAGCTATCAGAGTTGTTGATTAAATCCTAGTCTTTGTATCACACTTTATTTATTATTAATATAATTTGAGACAAATCTTTTAAAATATTTATAAATTTAAACTTGACAACTAAGGTATATAATATATAAGGGTACTTTAAAATACTTAAAAAAGACCTTACATTCTAAATTTTACATATTTAAGTGTTTGCATAAATCAACTTGGGATCCGACCTTCTTTCGACATTTAGGTTCTAGTTCTCTCTTTCAAACCAAAAGTTACAAAAATTAAATTATCATAACTTACATAAATTATTATTATCATTATAAAGAATCTATATAAATTATATATTAGATTTTTTTGCAGGTAGATTTTATTATGTGTCATTTATTTAACCGAATATTTCTTATCCGGTTGGTTTATTTTACAATTATTATGGTCTTTGGTCTCTCAAACGCGGACCTGATAATAAAAAACTTGAATGGTATATCTAAAGTCCTATTTGAGGGTACTTTGCTGGACATACACCTGGACTCTGGTGGTAATTTAAAAATATTTTCAAGCATCAAATCAAGTAAATTGAATAGCAGCGCAGGTCAAATTTATTCGATCCTATATATTATATTACACGTAAAAGTTGAGTAAATCAATATTTTATGCCCAAAAATATTTAGAAAATTCGGATATCTACTAACCTATCAAGTAAGGTAAAATGAAAATTTTTTCCCTATTTTTATAATGATAATGTAAATCTGTTATTTGTTAGTCTGGATTTTGTCATGAATATTTCTAATGCATTATAATCATATGGAATAACATTTAATTTAGGTGAGTAGCTCTCAAATTTTTGCTGAAAAATGTTGATTTCGATCTAAACTTTACATGTAATATAATGGTATCGTATCAATTAGTTTTGAACCGCGTTTTCAATTTATGTTCGGTAAATCTATTTAAATTGTTAATTTTTTTTAAATGAGTATTGTTATTAAGACACCTATCGTGGACTGAACCTGTGGGAAATCTCAATTTCCTATACTTTGGTCCAACTTGGCTCAACCCACAGATCCATGGCGTTTAATGAATCTGGTCAGTTTTCTAAACGGTTGAATCGTCAGTGGTCAAAATGGGCTACGCGAGGACCCACCACGTTACTGGCTTCAGACACCCCTCTACCCTTCAAGGGAAATGGGGATTTTAGAGACGACTCTTGCTATGATTTTTATTACAGATCAAAAGTATTCATTTTCAGGCAAGTGATACTCGTATTATATCTAATCGTTAAGATATTTATACGAGCGAAGCGAGCACTTACTATTCAACTTTACTTGCACTTTGTCCGTCTGTCTGTCTATTGTAATGTCTGTATGTAGTATGTTTGTATGTTCGCGTCATAACTCAAAAACTACTTGACCGATTTTAACCAAATTTGGCAAGGAGGACTCTCATATAGGCTCTTGTGCATGCTCGAAAAAAATTTCAGATTGCCCCACCCCTTGTGTCAGTAGACCCTTTAAGGTTTAAGGGTTCCCCATGTTAATCAAATGGGAAAAAATCAAAAATGAGGTAATCGATGACGGAGATTCAGAATTTGATGTCCCTTTGACCCTGGAACTGACCTTTGACCCCGAAAATTGACCTATGATCCCGAAAAATGGTGCAACATGTGATGTCTTCATTGCTTTGCTCGCACAATTCATAATCTACTTCTAGTGAGTTGATTAAAGCCTAGTATCAGGGTGATATGAATTTTTAATTTCCCTCTTATCTGGGTTTAAAATAATATTTAAAACTTGATGTATTTAAAATCCACAGTTTAAATTGGTGCGAAGGTTTTTTATTCAAGAAAGGAGGTATTTCGGGTCAATTTTTATAAGTGAGTCAAGCACACACACTTTGCTTCATCAGAGGAGTATCAGTCAAGAAATCTCAAGCCGCGGATCTCAATTTTTTTGCGCTTCTCACCTTTAATTTCTACCCAATACAAAAGCAGCTGGTGAGGCTTGACACATTATCGTATGAGATGAAAAATCTTAAAATTGATGATGTTTTTGAAACATTCACCTACCTCGAAAATGCTAAAATACAGCCGTTTATATGGAAAGACTTATATTATTCTGAAAAATTGAACTTTATAAATATTGTATTTGGTGTTTCAAAATTATCACCCTTAGAGCGGAATTCCTTTAGTATTGCCATCTATCCAAATCCACATTTATTTCTGCAACAACTTTTATATAATATGACACTTGAGGATAATTATCAATTTCGATCCATTGCTATTGAAACCGAACAATTATTTTCCTCTGTGGCAATTTTTGGTCATAAATTACTTATCGGCTTAAATCAGAGAGAATCAGTTTTTGTTCATAAACAAGAAGGATTCAATTTCTACACATGTTTTCCCATTGAAAGGACTGGCCTTCAATTCAACATATATATCAACGCTGCTGATCTCCCAACATGGGCAGGCATAACCTTAACAATCACCACACTTTCTATCTTAACCCTTTATATCCTGGGTAAATTAACGATCAAAAATCTTTTGGCCATCATTTGGGAACATTTTTGTCCTTTGGTACAGCAAGGAATGGATATTTGGAAAATAATTTCAGGTCAAAATAAATTATTTCTTTTACCACTGGTGTTGTGGCTACTAGGGGGCGGGATTGTCATCTCCAATGGTTATAATGGACTCGTCACATCTGGGGTCATCGCTCCCTTTCGTCCTATTTTCCCCCAAACTTTTAGAGAACTTGTAATTTTGGGCTATGAACTCTACAATGATGGCCAAATTTTATTTTACACCACTGACTACTTTGTCGCGAAACACAAAAGCAGTGGGTTTGTTAACTCCACTATAATTTCTTACAATTCGAGTACATCTTCTGATTTTCCACTTCTCGACAAGTCTGGGAATTTTCTAAGGGTTAATAATTTAGATCCTCAGGTGAATAGTCACGATATTCTTCAAACTCACTTGAATCTAAGTAGACCATTCACTCACTCTGAAAATCTATTGTATAATTTAAGCAAGCTTTTCAGGAGGCCATATAAAGAAGAACAACAACTCATTTTCTTCGATAATTGTTCACGAAGGGCTTACGTAGCTGTGGTAGGTAAGAATGAACTATATGGGTATTATTTCGAAGAGTTTCAAGCGAATAAGTATGCGTTGGGGTCTGAGGTAGCGTTTGTAAACACGATGGTTTTTAGTTTGGAACAAGCCTTTGGGATCGCAGAACAAAGAATTCAGCTTATAATTGAGTCGGGAATTCTGATTGGCCTTCAAAATATCCTCAAACCTGCAGCGATTCGATATAATATAAGGTTTTTGGACTATGTTATTGGGAGTAGGGTTAATAAGGGAGAGGTCAAAGCACAAAAGTTGAACTCAAACTTGATTACCGCCTTTATTTTATGGGGAGTCGCCATATCTGTCTGTTTGCTTGCTTTTATAGCTGAAAGAATGCATTTCAAAGGTCAGTTTCTCAAAATTGGCACACTTTTCTACAAGGTTCTTGTACAAGGATGGAAGAAATTTAAGACCATTTTAACAAGCATTTTAACTACACTTGACAAAATTGAAAATCAATTTCAGTTACTTGCTATTAAAATTAGTGCAACCAGGAATTTGAATCCTACTAAAATGTTAAAGCACGCGAAAGAATGGTTCTTCAATTGGAAACGGGGAATTTGAAATGAAATTGATACCGAGGATACACCAATTGTATAATATATGATTTACCTTGGATTGTTTAATTTTATCCTTTTCAAATTAACTATACATACATATTGGGAAAGGTCTAGCCAAATAAATTGTGAACACATACCTTTTATAAAGTTTGCTTATTCGACACAAATTTTAACTCGGAAATTTTTTTTAGTTTTAAACTTTAAATTTAATTTTTTTTTCCTTTTAACTTTAAATTTGGAGATTTAGCTCTAAATTAAAGGTTAATAAAATAATTTTTGGATAGGTCATCTAGATAATTATTAAAATTTAGCATTCAAGATATGTTAAAGAAAAAAATTACTAATTAACTTATAATCAAGCGATCACCTTGCTTATAGGTAATTTATATGAATAGCAATTTCGTAATTTAATAGAATTATCTATTATTTATCAAATCATTCTTTAGAAAAAATATGAATAATTTATAGCTTAGCATAGACATTGAATATTGGCTAAAATTCTTATACTATTTAATTGAGCTCCAATTCATATGCGTCTAGGTAATAAAAAAAGGAAATAAATACCCTCATGTAAGTTACTTGGGAGTAGAAGTTTTGATTTAATTAATAGTAATAACTTATTTGATAACTTATATGCTTTCTAATAAAATAGTGGATTAAATCTTTTATATAAATCTGTTTGTAAGTATTAGCATTTTAAAGGTACAATAAAGAGAGAAGATGCCGAGTTTGTGCAATTTCTGGTCAGTGAGTAATATGTATTTAATAGGAGTATAAAAATAATTTTCAAATTATTCTAAATCAAATATGTATAGGCAAAAAAATTTTTATATTAACTAACTTATCAATTAAAATCGGACAAAAATCCAAAGAAGTCTCTTACATATTATAAAAACATCTAAAAAAGACGTCAGAGTATGTATTGATTTTTATTGAGAAATAAAAATTTTAATATTTTTAATGCATCACACTAAATATGTATAAGTTGGGTAGTTGGATATAAAATGTATACTTGAAACTTGAGATAAAAATTCCAAGTTCTGAATTATTTATAAATACATTTTACTTACCTATAGGTACATAAAAAAATATTCTTTAAAATACAATACATAAAAAAGATACCCCAAAACGTACACAATTAATTTGCTTATACTTTAAACTTGGAATCTTTTAGAATTTTCAAAAATTCAACTTAATTAAACCTAATTGTAATTGTTTGTGCCCGGCCAAAATATCGTTTAGAATTTGGTAAAACAGTTTAATACTTCTCATAGTTATATTTTGAACTAAAATAAAATTTTGATTTTTTGAAGATCTCCCAGTAATGCTGGTTCATTTTTTAAGCCGATATAATAAATCTCTTATATTATGGTGGGTTTATCTTTCAATTATTATACCGTTCTCAAAAGCGAACTTGATGCTAAAAAACTTGAATGGTATATCTAAAGTCCTATTTGAGGGTACTTTGCTTGACATACACCTGGATCCTGATGGTAATATAAATTTTTATGGTTTAATTAATCTACTAATAAGAATCTAATATTTATCTAATATAATATAATATGTATCAAAGTCAGCACTTTTTTTTGTGGTTTTGTGTGGGCCTTATTTCATATAGGTATGTATTGTTACTATTCATTATTCAGTTGGGCTTGAGTTCAAATCCTGTCTGGGTTACTTTTTTACAATTTTTTTTCAGTTTTTTCTCTCTTTTTTTAAATTTTGACTTTTTTAAGGACAAATTAAAAATCCAAAAAAAATTTGGACTCATCGTCAAGTCAATACATATCTAGTAATCTAAAAAAAAAATTTAACATTTACACGGTTCTCCAGATTCGTTTCTTGGACTCAACCTGTGGGAAATCTCAGTTTCTTATACTCTGGTCAAATTGGGCTCAACCTATCGATCCATGAACAGTTTTCAGAAAGACGACCAGTTTTCTAAACGACTGAATGGCCAGTGGTCAAAATGGATGTTGCATGGACCCTCAACATTACTCGCCTCTGAACGCCCTCTAGCTTTCAAAACCGATGAGAAAAATGGAGTTGAAATTTGCTATGATTTTTACTATCAATCCAAAGTATTCATTTTCAGGCAAGTGACACTATAATTATAATCGTATGGAAAATATATTTATGTTCTAACATTAAAGTACTAATCCTATAAGTATACCCTACCTAATATAAAATTTTGAACCAATTTTCCTGACTAGTCTTTGAAGACTCGTTGTTTCATCATTACTATTTAAAACAGATGTCAAATCAGCGTTGACAATTAGCCGGCTAAAATTGATTTGCATACAACTATTTGGTCAGTAGGGTCACTCTTTTAGCCCATATTTTGACTTTGCCAAGCTTTTTTTAAAGTACACTATATGCTAATTTTATCGTTTTTATAAATATTATTGCATTTAAATTAAATTAATATTCTTTAAATTGCATAGTTTAAATAGTTGTGCTGGTGGTCTATTCAGAAGAGATGGGTGGGTTCGACTTCTTCAAGTAAGTCAGGCCTACAACCTCTGCTTCATCGGAAGAAATTCAAGTAAAATATTTCAAGCTCATCTCAAATTCTTCGCACTTCTCAACTTCAATTTCTACTCAACACTAAAGGATCTTATGAGGCTTGACAGTTTATCATTTGAGCCCAAGAATCTTGAAATTAATGACATTGTTAAAACATTCACCTACCTCAAAAATATCAAAATTCAACCTTATATATCAGATGGATGGCATGTTGAGGGATATGACATAGTAACCATGCTATTCGGTCGGTCAAAATTAAAATTATTAGCTCCACTACAGAAATACCTCATTAATCATCTTTATCAAAGAGAGGTGTTGGTGATTGCACAACTATTATATAATATGACACTTGGGAATAAATATGAATTTCGGACGATTCCCATAGAAACAAGGCTATTCTTTTCCTTTGAGCCAAGTTTAACAACTCAAATGCTTAACCGATTGGGTCAAAGGGAGTCGGTCTTTGTTCATAAACATGAAGGGTTCAAGTTCATCACGTGTTCCCCCATTGGAAGAACTGGACTTCTGTTCAACACCTACCTCGCAGCCGCTGACCTCCCAACATGGGCCGGCATTACCTTAACAATCACCACACTTTCTATCTTAACCCTTTATACCATGGATAAATTAACGATAAAAAATCTTTTGGCCATCATTTGGGAACATTTTTGTCCTTTGGTACAACAAGGAATGGATATTTGGAAAATAATTTCAGGTCAAAATAAATTATTTCTTTTACCACTGGTGTTGTGGCTACTAGGGGGTGGGATTGTCATCTCCAATGGTTATAATGGACTCGTCACATCTGGGGTCATTGCCAGCTTTCGTCCAATTTTCCCCAAAACTTTCGTAGAACTTGTAAACTTGGATTATAAAATCACTGAAGATAATCAATTTACATCATTTGCAGTCCAATACTTTGTGTCGAAATACATTAATGGTTATGTTAACTCAACTTCTAGGTATGATTTTATAAATTCAACAGAATTTCCTCTACTTGTGAAAATGGGGAATTTTCTTCAGGTGAATGCTATAAATCCAGCTATTTATAAGCGTTCTACTCAAATTCTCTTGAATCTAAACCAAAGTGTACAGTTCACTCAATCCGAGCATCTACTTTACAATTTAACTAAATTATTCATCCCAATGAGCAAAGCAGGGAAATTTTTCGGAGATTGTTCTCGTAGAGCTCACATATCTGCGGCGGCGAGTACCGAAGCTTACGGACCCTACTTTGAAGAATTCCAAGCTGGCAAGTACGTTTTGGGGGCTGAAGAAGCTTTTTCAAGAACGATTGTTTTCTCAATGGAGCAAGTACCTGCAGGGATCGCCGAACGTCGTGTTCGGTATATCATTGAATCTGGCCTTCTGAACGTCCTTACAAACATCCTCAGGCCCGCTGTATTTAAAAATGTGTCTAGGACCTTCGACGTTCATATTAGGAGTCGGGTCATGAGGGGGGAAGTGAAAGCACAACAGTTGAACTCAAACCTCATCACTGTATTTGTTCTATGGGGAATTGCTATTAGCGTCTCTTTGACTGTTTTTTTAATAGAAAGGGGTTATCTGCATTTTAAAGACATTAGGGTCAAAGTATTTCACTTTTTTAAGGATATATTAAAACAAGGATGGAAAAAATTAAAAATCATTTTAACTAGCATTGCCAAACAATTGAAAATTAAATTCTCTTACTTATTATTAAAATTAGTACGAGCATTCAGAGATTTGAACACTTGCTAAAATATTTAGAATTTTAAATAATAAGGGTGCGAACAAAGTAGTAGTAATGTAAACTTATATTGTTTAAATATCTTTATTAAATTAAATAATTGTATTTTAACTTCTCCATAACCAAAAATTTCAGAAAATTTAAAAAAAAATATAAATATATTATGCAGATGGCAAACTGGGTTCTGCAAAACTGGTTTTCACTTATTTAACGTGCAAAAATTAACGTTCAAAAAATATTTTAGCAATTCTTCAGTGCATACTTATGCTTAAGTTTACTGGTAATTAAACGTTTTACACGTCATCGTCAAATATTAAATACTATTATCAAGATCTTATTGTACAAGGTATAGGTTCATTATTAGTCAGAATAATGAGAGTAAAGTCCTTTATAATAATATGAACCACTAAACATTTAATTTAATTTAATTTAATTTAATTTGAATTAAAAATAATGAGAAATTTCTTCATAAATAATATATATAATTTTTGATTTTTATCATTAGGTGATAGTTAGTATTTCATATATCATAATTTTCATGAAATAAAATTTTTTTTTGGGAAAATGCAATTTTCTTTTATTAAATTTATTTTATATCGCTACATAATATCAGTAATTATTATTGATGAAGCGGATTGTAAGAATTTTATGATTCGAAATTTGAATGCATATTCTCGAGGAGTGATCAATTGTCATTCAATTATAATTTACGACAGAATTTCGATTCCAGATCTCAATTTATGGGATTTCAAAGGTCCTTTTGTACATTTTAATTCCACAGTTTTTGAGAGTGTCGAGTATAAAGGGAATAGAGCTAATCCAAAACACACATTTTCACGAACATTCTCAAAATGGATAATTTGCTCAAACATTTTATGGCTGATATTTGAGCCAGAATATCCTGAAAAATATGATATTGAGTTCATGTTTAATCCATTCAGAGAAATATATTTCAGACAGGATTTATTCATTTTCTCAGATTTATGTGGTGATTCTCGACTACTTGACATTTCAGTCGTGACTAGAATTTCATATAAATTTCTAATATGTTGGGTGATGAATGGATATTCTTCACGAAAATTCAAAGAAATAACCACTTATTCTATCTACAATGGGTTTTCTACATGTAATTATGTTGATGAGGATAAGATATTATATTTCAAGCTGAAATTCATACTTTTAAAAGACCCAGTACGTCTTGAAAATGCACTCATTATAGCTAGAAATATTAAGGATAAATCTCTTAATTTTCAAAAAATTTTATTTGGAAATCCATATATGAGTGTAATGAAAAACTTCAATTCGAACATAAACTATAAAAATTTCAATTCTTTCCAAATGGTTCAAATTCTAATTTATACTTTATTTCAAAAACTAAACTTGACTTGGCAAGAGTGTCCACATCCTCAAGAATATATTGAATTCAACTCGAGATTTGTTTCCAAAATAATGCCAATCATTGAAATCAGGCCAATCATTTCAGCAGGAGATAGTGGTAATTACATTCCTTTTGAAAGCTCCTCTCAAAATTTTATAACGTGTTCACCACTTTCAAAAAGATTCATTTTTGACACTTATATCAACTCTGTCGATTTGGGAACTTGGATTGGACTTTTTATTTCCTCTAAAATGTTCTTTATTCTTCTTTTATGGACAATAGTATATGACAAAATCTCATCAATAATTTTTATATTACTTTCACCAATGGTTGAACAAGGTTTTGAGGTTGCCAGATTTTTCAAATCGAGTCAAATTTTATATTTTCCATGGTTACTATGGTTATTTGGAATTGGAATTGTTTTCACAAATGGATACAAAAGCTTCGTCACCTCTGACCTGATTTCACCTCTCAAATTAAATTTCCCACAAAATCTCCCAGAAATAGTTGACAATTCCTATATCATATATAAAGATTTCGAGTCAGATATTGAGAACTTTTTCTCATATTATAGAATTGCAGAATTTGAACCAGTCAAAAGAGAAGGATTTATTCCTTATCAAGGTTTTGACCCCAATCAAATCATATGTGATGAAAGTTTGATTGGATTTCCTCAAGTGTCCAAAAATAAGGACATTTTTACAGTCTTTTTCTCTGATTTTATGGATCAAATCTTTGGTTGCATGATGAGTTCAATCAATATCAGTTCATTACCCAAACACAAATGGTATCTCATGCAAACATACAAGTCTGAAATTTCAATCAAAAAACAAAATATGTCCAACTTTCTCAAATGCGAAAATTCTGGAATTATTTCTAAATCGAGTAAAATATCATCGTTGCAAGAATATTTTACTCATAGGCAAATTCAAATGGAGACTTTTGTTGGAAAAGAACCATTTTTTCATCAAATTGAGTCGATTCTTTTAAATGGTTTTACAGGACAATGGATATCATCGATATTTCAAGCCTCGGCTCAATATGGCATTATTGGTAGATGGAATAATTTGGTTCAAATGTCACAAATAAAAAGAAATTGGCAAAGTTACAAGAAAAAAATGAAAATTGTTCATGAGAGCTCTTCAAGGGTGTTTGAACCACAAAAATTTCTTTCAAACATCATCACTATTTTCATAATCTGGATGATTTTCAATGGAATAAACATTGTTTGCTTCTTTTTCGAAAACTATCGAAAAATATATATGTTTATGGAATATATTGGAAAAAAGCTTATACATTTGTTCTCACATTTGGTCAGATATTTCCAAAATATTTTTAAAGCAACAAAACACCGTATAATAAGTTGTTGTAAGATAAATTACTAGGCTTTAATCAACTCACTAGAAGTTGATTATAAAATTGTGCGAGCAAAGCGATTAAACGTCTCAGAATACCTCATTTTATGGGTTCATAGGTCAATTTTCTGGTTAAATGGACATCAAATTCAGAATCTCCGCATCATTGATTACCCCTTAGTACACTTAAACCGCTTTTTTTATTTTTCCAATATGATTAACATGGAGAACACTTAAAGGGTCCCCTGAGCCAAAGGGGTGGGGCAATCTGAAATTTTTATCGAGCATGCACAACTAAACCCTATAAGGGTCCTTCATGTCAAATTTGGTTTAAATCGGCAAAGTAGTTTTCGAGTTATGCCGCGAACATTAGACATACATACAGACAGACGGACAATTGCAAGCAAAGTTAAATAGTAAGTGGTCGCTTCGCTCGCACAATTAGTAGGGTATGAGAAAAATTCTTTCTCTTATAAATAAAATTAAAATCCCTATTTTTAGCAGATAAATAAATATATCATTAGGACCTTAATTTATATTGAAAAAAAATTCAATTCTAGAAAAATAATGTATTTTAGCTCCTAGATTAAAATATTATCAGCAAAAGTAAATATATTTAATGTAAATATAAAATAGTAAATAAAGTAAATATTATATACCATAGCTAATGTGATTGCTCATAGTATAAATAAATCAAAAGATAGATATATATGAATCCATATTGAATGAAAATATAATCTAGAAAATAAAATTTTGAAAAAAAATAAAATTGGTTGGTAAGTTTATATTGCCCAAACCTTATTACGCATTTATAAATTTTTCATAAGTAAATTTTTTTTTATTATGAAACAAGGTATTATCTAAAATATTTTCAGATAAAATATTAAATTTTTACTGCAGGCTATAATAAATTATCAATACAATTACAAAAGGTAGTCATGATAAATAAAATACAATTAAAGGTATCAACATTAGATATTTCTGCGGGAAAATACAATAATAAATACCTATAACTGATAAATATTAATAAAAAACGAGATTACATTATTTAAAAAAATTAAAATTCCTTGCAATTTGGTCATTATTATTATGTTTTACCTCCCAGAAAATTTCAGATATCTAATTCTAATAGATATCTAATTTTAAAATATCTTAAACTACAGATTCCATTCTGTTACATGCGTATAATTTATTTAATATGAGAAATTTGGATAAATTGAAATAGATTATTTATAAATAATAGCTCTATAAACTATTAGAGCAGTCACTATACCCCTTTTCTAAAAAAAGGTTTTTATGCAAATTATTTCAGTTAATTATGTGTTGATAATTGAAATAAAAATGTAAAATATTTATTACTTTAATCACAAGGCACAGGTTTCTGCGCGGATATCATTACATTAGTCATTAGCGGATCTATACAAGTATATATATAAAAAATATTATCACACAAAAAACATTCATTTTAAAAATGAGATTTTCAAGGGAAATTTCGATATTTATTTCACTGATTTTACTCACAAATTCAGAAAATTTTGTTCAAAATGTGGGTAATGATTTGGTAATGAGTATAAATACTGCAGGTGATTTTATAAATAGTGGTGTAGAAACTTCAAATGAGGAATTTTATGATGGTTGTGGAATCCCTAAAGGGGGGAAAACTTGTTGGGGAATTTTCTACCATCCGACCAAAACTGAACTCAAACTTGGTCACCGTCTTTATTTTATGGGGAATTGCAATTATTATTGCTTTAACTGTTTTTTTCGCGGAAATGGGTCGCCTGGATATTAAAGCTTTAAGGGTCAAAGCCTTTGACCTTTTAAAGAAGATCTTAAAACAGGGATGGAAGAAATTTAAATACATTTTAACTAGCATTGTTATTGCTACACAATTCAAATTCTCTTACTTACTATTAAAATTAGTTCGAACAATCAGGGATATGAACCCTTGCTAAAATATTTAAAAGCATTACATAATGGTGCTTAAATTAGTTCCAAATGAAATTGAAATGAAAAGATTACAATAAGGACACATCTTTCATCGTTATATGTTAGTTCAAAAAAAATAAAATCAAATATCAAGATATTTTAAAACATCTTACTGATGATCCAATCGATGATCCAATCCAATAAATCAAAGTATAAATAGACATGAATTCACATCAAATGATGATATTATATAATCTAGAAAATAACATTTTGGAAATAAAATTTGCTGGTAAATAAGTTCATTGCCCTATGTTTATTACGTATTTATAAATTTTTCATAAGCAAAAAAATTTATTCATATCTACCTAGGTGTTTTCAGGTGAAATATTATTTTTTTTACTGCAGGCTATCAAGTGTTATCAATACAAATGGTAATCATGTTAAATTAAATTGAAGGTAATAACATTAGATACATTAGAATAACATTAGAGTGTTTACTTCTGCGAAATATCAAGATACAATTTTAAATACTAAAATAATTTTTTTAAAAAACGAGATTACATTATTAAAAAAATTAAATTCCTTTCAATGAGTCATTTTTATTATATTTTACCTCTCAGAAAATTTCAAAGATATGGATCTAATTAATATATATTATGTATCTTATACCTACTTTTAAAATCTCGTAAATTTAGATTCGATTCAGTTAGTATATTATGTAGGTAATGAGTTTATTATGAAAATTATAAATTTAGATTGATTGAAATACTTTAAAAATAATAATTCTAAACACTATAAGATCAGTCATTGTACTCCTTTTCAAAAAAAAAGTTTTTATTTGCACATTTCAGTTATCAGTTAATTATCTATTGATAATTGAAGTAAAAATATAAAATATTTATTACTTAATCACAAGGCTCAGTTTTCTGACCATAACAATAGTCATTAGCGGATCTATACGAGGATATATATAGTAAATTTAACACAGAAAATATTCATTATAAAAATGGTGTTTTAAGTAAAATTTCGATAATTTTATTACTATATTTTACTTACAAATTCAGAAATTTTTACTAAAAATGTGGGTAATGATTTGGTAATGAGTATATTTGGCATGAGGTGATTCATACCTATTCTGGTAAACTTTTAAATGGCGAGACAAGGAAATTTCCGGAAATCTGAAATCTACTTTATTTTGAAATTCCAGGTTTTATTTTTTTTTTAATTTTAAATTCGGGTTTTGATGATACTCAGAGTTTTTGAATGACCGAGAATTCAAATTTTACTCAAAATCAATATTTAAAATAAATTAAAATTATTTTAAAAAAAAACCTGGAATTTCAAAATAAAATAGATTTCAGGTTTCCGGAAATTTCCTAGTCTCGCCGTTTAGAAGTTTACCAGAATTGGTGATTTTAATGTAGAAATTTCAGACGAGGAATTTTATCATGGTTGTGGAATACAAGAGGGGAAAACTTGTTAGGGGATTTTTTTACCATCCGACCAAAATAGCCGTATTCTCGAATTGGGTGATTATGTGGCGAGAAAGTCTTCAATTTTGCATTCTCCATAAGTGAGATTGAAACAACATTTCATTTCCAATATCTCAACAGAATTCATCCAAATGCAGGAAGATATAATAACGAATTTATGAAAATGTACATTGTATATATTCCTTTAATTATGAGATTAAAGGGTGTACTAGTAATTTACATTTCTAATTATTTTGGTTGAATTTGAAATTTGAACCTCTATTGAAGTTCACTTTTTTTTTGCATAACTTTTCCCCTATATAAAATTAACGCAATTTTAAAAAAATCTTAACATAACCAAGCTAAACTAACCAAACTAAATTGTATACATATTAATTATAAAATCAAGAGTAGGAAAAGTGACAAAAAACGAGATTTATTTTATAAAAATTTATTTTTATGGCATAAACTCAAGATCAGTTAGGAGTGAGGAGCTTCATCTCTCAATTAATCCTATTAAAAAAGATTAAGCAAAAAAAAAACCGATTTTCACCTATATTTAATTAGAAAATACTTGATTTGTTGTGAGACAATTCTTATTATAGGTAAAGCAAATACCCTTTATATATTCCTATCGTATATTTATTTAATTTAAAAATTCTGACTTGAATCGATTCTCAAGTTACTTTAAATTAATTTGTCTTATGTTCATACCCGATCAGTCACAATCTAAAATAAATGTAGGCTTTTGAACAGTTAAATTTAAAATGAATTTAAAATGGATATTTTTGTATGATAAAATTTAAATATTATGGTTCTGTTTAAAATAAATTTCGGTTTAATAAATCTTCGAAAATTTGAATTTTATCATTATTTCTATTAGTATATCTATTTATTTAGCAATTTTTCGCATATGCAATATGCACACACAAGCACTCACTGATGTTAATTATGAGGTAGGCGGTTCACAAAGGGAACTTATAGGATAATCCCTGTTGACGCCAGACTGATTAGGTCCGGTATATGAGGAACTTGCTCGGTCATATTGTATTAACTCAATCTCATTTTTTCTGGAGTCAAAACGGAGAAGGAGCCCTCTGGAGAAAGCTTGACCCGGTAAGGTTATAATTCTGGCTTGAAGAGCGGGGTCAAGTGGAACTCCATTGCTCCAGCTCCATTCACCTCCATCGCCCATCTGAGCTGACGTCCAATGGAATACGTAGCCGTCTCTGTTGCTCCAAAGGCTCCAATCCATTACACTAAAAATATTTCGTATTTCCTCGAATTCTCCAGTGACGTCCAAGCTAACCTTAAAACATTATGAGAAGATTTAGGGTTAGTTACCCAACTAACACCCCATCATTTTTCCTCCGGTAGGATTTTGGTGGATTTTAGGTGGAACATATTAAAATGCGTATAAAATTTGGTGGGGAATGGTGCAAACCCCACTCATAAAAGACGTAGAGATAAATATACCCACTAATATTATACGTGGGGTTTGTACCCTGTCCCCACAAAATTTTATACACATTTTAATATGTTCCACCTAATTTCCACCAAAATCCTACCGGAGGGAAAATGATGGGGTGTTAGTTGACTAGTCAACCACAAGCGTGAAGTTTATCCAAAAAAATAGATGTCAAAAAACCTAAAATTGTTTATTTTTGTTGTTTAACTTTTTTTGTCGTATAACTTCTCACTTGTTTATAATACAATACAAGGTGGTATATCAAATAGCAGTAGATAAATATACCCCGCGGTGTTTTACATGTCAATAACTCAAAAACTATTATGATTATTTTAGCGTGAGCAATAAAATCAGATGGAAAACCTGCGATGAAGTGTGGGCCTGTGACATACTCTGAAATTTATATCTAGGTATATGTATCTACATTATATATATATAAAATGTAGATATATGTATATGTAGAAAATTATGTAGATAGAAAGGACATACACTTCCTGCACGATCCAGTTCTAAAATAAATAATTGTCAACAGAGTCAGCTAAATAAGGATCGTTAAAAAGACTGAGCTTCGAAAGGTATTTAGTGTGGCTCCGTTAAAGAATTTTTAAATTTAAAATATTTATTTTAAAAATTATTACCTACCTACAAAATATGAAAAATCTTAAAAATTTTGAATGTACCGTGATGAGAAAAGGGAAAAGCAAAATTCATAATAAAATTACTTTCGCTAAAAAAAGTTAAAATTTTTTTAAAATTTTTAAACTAATTTTTAAAATATCTCAAAAATTCATCTAAAATTCTCAAATTTTTAATAAGCCATCCTTAATCTAAAAGTAGGTAAAGTTATTTATCTGCTTTTTTATATAATATTTACTGTTTTTCAATAAACATAATATTTTTTGTGTGTTTTTCGAAAAAACCGGGATTATTGATCTAAACCACCCCGTATATAACCGTTTAATACTGATTGGAGATTTAATTAAAGTTAATTACGTACAGGTTCTTTCCCTGCTTTTTCACATCCTAATCTTGACTCATTGTATGTTCCACCTAAATTCATCCACAGATATCTAAAATAAATTGAATTTTGTAAAAGTTATCATATCCGAGTATTTTAAAATAATATCCTATAATTGAAGCTAAAATAGGCCTATGATCATAAATATTTGATTATACAGGGTGGTTTTATAATAGACTGTACATACTTTGGAAGTGAATAACTCAAAGACCATCAGCCCGATTTCCATCATCTACATATCATTCGATAGAGGTTGAACAAACTTAGATAGCACATATTACATGTCATAATCCAGGAGTGCTAATTACTGCAGTAGAATTATTTTACGAAAAATTACTCTTTTTTCAAATATGACGCCTAAAATACAGTGATTAAAGTTTTTAAATTGTCAAGGTCTTGTAATCATAAAGTTTAATAATTTTATAACATTTTGACACAAAATAGAGGCTTCTATCTCAACGGTTTCAAAAGTTAGAGCACTTTAAAAAATATTTTTTTTGAAAATTCTAAATTTTTGAAATTTTTTGAAAATTACAAAAGAAAACGATTTTTCGTAAAATAAACCTCGTGCAGGCATACCTGGATTATGACATGTTTTACGTAATATCTAAGTTTGTTCAGTCTCTATCAAGTGAGATGTATATCATGGAAATCACACTTTAAGTGGTTTGGCATTATAACGTTTTCTTATGTTTTTGAATGGGAAATACATAGAAATACATAGAAATACACAGAAAATCATTGAAATATAATAGAAATGCATAAAAATACAGAAATGATCCACGACCTGGAATCGAACCAGTGCCATATTTGAAGCCAATATGCTGCTATACCAAGCAGGACCAAGTATACAAATCTGATGCTTATGCATTCTAAACTTTGATATTTATTTTCAAACTCTGATTTTTCTAATGAGATCCTCATAATATGCCTATTGAGACGAGTTTTTATACGAAATATCAGTAGGGTACTCATTATAGCATGGTCTTTGAGTTATTCCCACTCAAAGCAGGTACAGTCATTTAAAAAACACCCTGTACTTTATTTTATCTGCTCAGCTCCAACGGTCGTGCGTTGTTGAATCTTTACCTGTTATTTGGTGTTGTCTCAGGTGGCATTGTAGTTGATGTGGTTGTTTCCGTAGCTCCGCAACTTTCTCTCAATTTCATCGTGTTTTGGATTTCAGTCGCTAGCGCCAACAGTTGAGAAACAATTACTACTTTATCCATAGAGCAGCTATTCATTGAGCAGCATGCTGAAACAAATTAACTCATTCATTTTATACTTCATTCGCTCGAATGGTAAAAATTTGTTCATCTATTAAAGTAACGGTTTAGTGTGTGTTTTTTGAAAATAAAATTAGGAAGTAAATTAAAATTAACTAATTTAAATGCAAAAATTGATAGAACTTTTAAAGGCGAATCTAATGGTATTACTTTAGAAAAATTAATAAAATTAGTTAAATGGGTTGACATTCGATTTTCAAGAGGGTACTTCAACCTATTGGAATTGTATGAATTTTTTTGATGGGGCAATTTGAGAGTAGGTACCAACTAAATCGTTACTTTAGTGGCTATGCTACAGTTCAGGGGCTAATAGAGGAACAAATTTTTACCATTCAAGTATTTATGTGTCTCAAATAAATAGATATATTGAACTTGATTAGTTATATTAAATGCATTTATTGTCACACATTCTTTAAGTTATCCTTTAATAAATGATATGATTGTCATTTTTAATCATTTTTAATAGTGCAATATGGTACCAAACAGAATAATAAATTATTTAAATCAAGTAAGGTATTTGTATACCTCCTGACTCTGCACCAGCTTCAACAAGGGTACCGATGAACACGAGTGTAAAAATTCTTAGAAACATTTTAAAAAAATCTTATTTTTAATGATATACCTAAATGATGCAAGTTGTGCCCTTTTTATACATAATTTATAAATTGTAAAAGTCAGGGTTGTAAAATAACACCTTTTTACAGTTTTTATTTATTGGTATATTATTTCAAAAATACATCAAACTAACATTTTATTTCATATATTCTGTTAAACTTGTAAATAGGTCCCAAGTCTAAATTTAAAAAATATCTAATAATATAAAAAATTTCTAATGGAACAACCCTGTTATTTAGAAATCTGAAAAAACCTTGAAGTTTGGTTAAATTATCTTCCTTGCAGATATATGCGTAAGTACAAAATACACATTTTGTTTGTTTAATATTTAAATTGTGGTAATTAAAAATCGGATTTTATTTGAAAAGGTGTTACATATATTGTAATCCTATTATGTACAAAAATTATTTACATTAGGAACCCAACTTAAATTAAATAGATCTTGGCAAAATTTTGAAGACTGATTGCATAATATTATAAAAAAATGTTATTGGTATTCTAAATATATTAAATGATTCAAATAAGTTGGCTATCAAGAGTTAATTATTACATTATATATGTAAAATTTCTCTAACTTGACTAACTGTTACTTTTCTAAAATTATTTTATATATAGGCACAATGTTTTTTTGATATTTTTGAGAATTTTTTTAACAATTATTGAGAAAATTAGATACTTAATTTATTAAAATTTAAAATTTAACCAAATTTGGATTAAAAATGTTTAAAATTTGGCCTAGAATTGGAAAATCGACAAATTTTGTAAATCAATCATTTATTTTAATTACTTAAATTTCGAAAATCAAAATTTAAAGGTTCATTCATTGTGCAAGGCACCTTTACGAGTATTTTAATTGCTTGTTGGTCCAAATCGGTCCATAAACAAAAAAGCCTTATACAGTTGAAGGAAAGATTTGACTTCCCTAGTTAAGAGATAGGAAATACAAAACGGAAATGATCTTCTGACCCCCAAGGAGTCATCCAATCTAAAAAAAGGTTTTAATGGTTGGAAATATGGGACAATTTTGCATCTAAATCCGTAATTATCTCAATTTTTTTACCTGACAAACATAACCACAAATGCATACCCCTCATCGCTAAAGCTCTGTAGGGAAAAATGCAATGATCCGCTCTTTGGACCGGTTAAAAATTTCATAGAATACAAAAATATTGACAATTTTTGATTCTTGCGTCATAATCAAAAAAATTGATTTAATAAAAAAGTTTTTGTGATATAAATATTTTCTTAGAATAATGAAGTATTTTCATTTCGCAAAATTTTTTGTAAGCAATTGCAGTATGTGCAGTATGTGGCATGTGGTGTATACTTTTTTATGTATTTTAGAGTTAAAAAATAGTTTTTTTTATAGGTAGATAGGTAAGTATTACTGATACATATATATAAATAATTTAGAACTTGGAACTTTTATCTCGAGCCTCAAGTACATTTTATTTTACCTCACCACATTTATATACATTATTTACGGCTAAAGAGTTGTTGATTAAGTCCTAGTTTAGTATAGGGTTCATATCCCTGAATGCTCGCAACGATTTTAAAAATAGATAAACGAAATTGATTTTCAATTGTACAGCAATAGCATTGCGAGTTAAAATGGCTTTAAATTTCTTCCATCCTTGTACAGAAATCTTGTAGAGAAGTGTGCCAATTTTGACAAACTGGCCTTTGAAATGCATTTTTTCGGCTATAAAAGCTAACAAACAGACGCTTATCGCGACTCCCCATAGAATAAAGGCGGTGATCAAATTTGAGTTCAACTTTTGTGCTTTAACCTCTCCCCTCATGACCCTACTCCCTATAACATGATCCAATAGCATTATCGAAGTCTGAATCGCTGCAGGTTTTAGGATATTTTGAAGGCCAAGCAAAATTCCCGACTCAATTATAAGCTGAATTCGTCGTTCTGCGATCCCAAAGGCTTGTTCCAAACTAAAAACCATCGTGTTTGTAAACGCTTCCTCAGTCCCCAACGCATACTTATTCGCTTGAAACTCTTCAAAATAATACCCATATAGTTCATTCTTACTTACCGCAGCTACATAACCCCTTCTTGAACAATTCTCAAAGAAATTCCGATGTTCTTTATATGGCCTCTTGAAAAGCTTGGTTAAATTATACAATAGATTTTCAGAATTTGTTAATGGTCCACTTAGATTTAAGAAAGTTTGAATAATATCGCGATTATATCGATTTAATTCATTAACACTTAGAAAATTCTCATACATGTTAAGAAGAGGAAAATCAGATGTATAACTCGAATTATAAGAAATTATAGTTTGGTTGACAAAACCGCTACTTTTGTATTTCGACAAGAAGTAATCAGTTGCATAATATAAAATTTGGATATCAGTATAGAGTTCATAACCCAAGTTTACAAGTTCTTCAAAAGTTTGGGGGAAAATAGGACGAAATGGGGCTATGACCCCAGATGTTACCAGTCCATTATATCCATTCGATATGACAATCCCGCCCCCTAGTAGCCAAAATACCAATGGTATAAGAAATAATTTATTTTGACCGGAAATAATTTTCCATATATCCATGCCTTGTTGTACCAAAGGACAAAAATGTTCCCAAATGATAGCCAAAAGATTTTTGATCGTTAATTTGCCCAATACATAGAGGCTTAGAATAGAAAGTGTTGTGATTGTTAAGGTAATGCAGGCCCATGTAGGGAGATCAGCGGCCTTGAGATAGATATTGAATTGAAGGCCAGTCCTTTCATTGGGAAAGCATGTGTAGAAATTAAACCCTTCTTGTTTATGTACAAAAACTGATTCTCTCTGATTTAAGCCGACAAGTACTTTATGATCAAAAATTGCCACAGGGGAAAATAATTGTTCGGTTTCTATGGCAATGGATTGAAATTTATATTTATCCTCAAGTGTCATATTATATAAAAGTTGTTCCAGAAAAACATGTGGATTTGGATAGAGATGAATACTAAACATATTCCGCATTTTGGATGATAATTTTGACACACCAAATACAATCTTTATTAATTCTGAGTCTACTGCAGAATCGTCAGTGTCTTTCCATATATACGGCTGTATTTTGGTATTTTCGAGGTAGTTGAATGTTTCAATAATTTCATCAATTTTAAAGTTTTTTAAGTCAAATGATAAAGTGTCCAGCCTCACCAGCTTCTCTGTTATAAAGTAGTAATTGAATGTGAGAAGCGCAAAAAATTTTAGTTCTGCTGCTTGAGATTTTTTGACTGCTCTTTCTTCGATGAAGCAAAGTGTGTAGGCCTGACTCACTTGTAAAAATTGACCCGTAATGCCTCTTCCCCTGAATAAAAACCCTTCGCACCAATTTGAACTGTGGATTTTAAATACATCAAGTTTTAAATATTATTTTAAACTAGTCTTTAATTAACTCACTAGAAGTTGATTATTAATTGGGCGAGCAAAGCGATGAAGGCATCTTAAGTTGCCCCATATACCGGGTCAA